>JAJEJO010002228.1:303989-332221 GCA_020662805.1 Glaucomys volans | reverse complement strand
AAGAGAGAGAGAGAGGGAGAGAAAGAGAGAGAGAGAGAGAGAGAGAGAGAGGGATGGAGAGAGAGAATGAGAGAGAGAGGAGAAAGGAGAAGAGAGAGACTGGGATCCCTTTTGAGGGCATGCCCTCAATGACCTAAAGACCTCTCACTAGACCCCACCTCCCAATAACACCTCCCTGCAAACCAAGCTTTCAATTACAGTGGATCTCAGGGGACACTCAAGTTAAACAATAAAACCATAGCCAAAGCATTTTTCCTTTTTAAATGTCTTTAAATTTGCCAGATAACTTCTGCCAGAACCAAGTCCCCAGACCCTGGTGATACCACCAAGACTCCATCATTGCCAAGGGCGAACCCTAAACCTTGGTGGATCCTACCTACTATGAAAGCAGTGCTACTTCCAACCACTAGTCTCCTGCTGGGAGGGTCCTCCCGGCACAAGCATGGTTCCTTCTAGAAATGCAACAGGAGGTCAGTTCATCTCAGTGGCCAGTGCTGCTGCCCATTCCAGAGCAGGGAATGAAGACCAGAGCAAGAACAAGAAGTCCTATGCAGATTCCAGAAGTTTCTTAAACATTAGAGACATACCTGAGGCTACCTGGGAACTCTCTCCTCCTCCTTATTCTTCCTCTTATTCTTTTTGAGTGGGGGGTGTCACTGTGGGGCCCAGGCTGGCCTTGAACCCCTGAGCACAATCTTTATGTCTCAGTTTCTGTGCGGGAGGGACTACACAGTGTGCTCATGCTTCAGACACCTCCCCTGGGGAATGAGGACGTCTGTCCTGGATTCTCCTTTGGGGCTGGAGGTGAGGACCAAGGGATCTCACTCCCATTCTTCTGGAGATATGATCTGGGCAGGTTTGGAGGCAACTTTGGCCCAGAGTTGGGCTTAACAGAAATCTCAGTCTCACCTTCTAAGTTACCCAGGGTTTGTTGGCTGGGTCTTTCACTCCCTCTCTGTCAACCCCAAAGGACACCAGGCTCTTGGGCTGATTCTTTAAGTGGAAGCCCTGGAAATGCCTCCTCATCATAGTTTCTCCCTCAGAGTCTCCAGAAGCATCTTCTACCCCAGGCTCAACCTCAGGTCAGTCTCCCCCAGTGCACAACCTTCACCTCTTGCCTTCACTCGGACCTGGTCCCTTTCCTCCCTCTTTGCACTTCTGATCTTCCTTGCATTGCAATTTTCTTGCCCCCTGGCTATGAGGACCCACCCCTCTGTTCCCTTCTCCATAACCCCCCTCAAGCAGCTCCAATGTTTGGGCAGAAAGCACCTGCTCTTCCAGCAGACAGTGGCTGTTATTGCAAAAGAGCTACCCCAGGAGCCTGCAGAGGGGAGCGTTATGGACTCGTCCAAGAGCATTTTTCACAATGTGACACAAAGTTCGAGGCTCCTGCCAGCCAAGCTATTTCTCAATGAGTTGCTGGAGTGGGGTACCCTTTCACATGCCTAGAGAGGACCCCAATTGGCTGACCCACTGGGAGTCCAAAGTGATTTCAACTCAAATAGGCAGAGAAGGTGGAGATCATGGCAAAGGGAATTTCAGATCTGGGCCTGAGGCTCCATCTCCCACACAGGCCACTCCTGGCTCTGCCCTGGGCTTTCTCCTCTGCTGTCTGACTTGCCATGCGCACACTGTGTGTGAAATGTCTACCTGCCTGGCACAGACTGTGCTGGGAGGCAGGGCACACTGGGACACAGCACATCCAGAGTTGAACGCCCTCCCTTTCTTCTCTGGAATCCTCTGGTCACCATCATCTCCAAACCACAATGCCAGTGTGTGTCCCTATCTGTGGCGCCGTTACTGCCAGTTTCCCTCCTGGGCTCTGTGATCCTTGTCTGTAGGAGCTCCTTCTCTTCCCCACAGACCACAGTCCCCCACTGCTGGCCAACACCAGTGGATCTCTGCTTCCTGGCTCCCCACTCTGGTCTGCCCTCAAACCCAAAGTCCAAGCTCCCCAAAGCCCAGTTCCAAGCTCTGTCACCTGCTACGAGTCTTCAATGAAATTATTAAAAACTCCATGGACTCTGCATCCAGCATTTCTTGCATAGCTGTTATGCTCTGGGCATGGTGTCAGAGGCTGGGATTATAACAGGGAGCAAGATTCTCAGGCGCTCATGGTGCCCTAGGGAGGACACACATGACAATGTGCCATAGAGTGAAAAGTACTGTGACAGGGTGGGAGGGGGAGTGAACTCTGGGCCACACATGTCAGAGAAGGCCCCAGCACTGGCAGGATCGGGTCTAGATTCCTCAGCAAGAATGCAAGCTCATGGGTCCCCGCCCTGGCCTGTGGGCCTCCTGCTTCCCAGAAGGAACCCATTAAAGCCTCCTGCCTCATTCCCAACAGGCAGTGCCCTGTGTGAACATTTTCATTCACTCTTCTTCCTCCCTAGATCATCCTTGCTCCTCTCTTCTACCTGTCAAACTCCCACTGAGACTTTGAGAACCCTGGGGACACCACCTCCTCCCTGCAGCCTTCTTGGTTTCCAGAGTCCCACATCATCACTCTGCATAGGGCTCTTGTCATTTTCTAAATGCTGTGTTGTCATCGACCACGTGCCTGGTGTTTGCCCTGAACTCAGAGGGAGCAGGACCACATTTTATTCATCATGGAGAGTTACCTATGACCCTGCACCAAGGTGGAGGTGAAGGCGGGTTAAGGGTAAGGCCCAACAGGATTTTTTGTCCCAACTACAGTGAAACATGAACGGGCCGCATGCAGATTGGTACTGTTCTGTGCTCACTGTTCCGTGCCCTGAAACCCATGTCGGCTCACCAGCACCTCCCGTCAAGGGCATGTCAGTCATGACCAATACCCTCCAGCACTGCGGTAGACGTTCCCGACGCCGACCAAGAACAGAAGTGCTGAAGTCTTTCCCTTTACCCACAATGAGACTGAATGACAGCTCTTGTGCATCTCATCACACTGTTCTCTCACACGTGGGAAGAGTGGGCTTCATTCTGTGATTGGGCTTCATTCTGTGATCGTCGTTCTCTGTGTCTTTCTCCACCTGCTCTCCATTTCCCAACCCACTGGCAAGCCTCCACCTCCTAACCCAGCTCGATTTGAACTGGCCATCAGCCCAATTCAAACGACCTCCCTCCTCTCCCCTCCTCTTGCACTTGGACTCCTCACCTCGACTTTGCTTTGGAGAAAGTTTAAAAGGCTTGTTGGCTGCATCCCCTTTGATCATATTGTTATCTTGATCGGCATTTTAATTTTATATGTGATTGTCTTGAATTCTGACTTTGTTGAGGGGAGCGACGGCATTGTTGATCATGGCTATATTTTATGACGTGTCATGGTCACGGGTTAGACATCAGTTCCTCAAGCGGGAGGCTGGGGGTGGGGAGGTGGAAAGGACATTAAATACCATGAAGTCACAGTGCAAAATATTTTTCAAGGAGACATCAAAGACCTTTTCCATGCTGTCTTGCCTTGACCCCATTTCACACAGGCAAAACACAAACTCAAATTAAAATAAAAATACCAGGCCGGCTCCATTCAGTCAGTGGGCTGCTGGGCTAAGTGACCGGTTTTATTAAAGTCACTAAATGCAAACATTCCAAGATTTATTTTCCTTGCTTATAATTTTTTCTGCCTTTCCACTGGTGGGCTGTTTATTTCTAATAATTTGGTAGGAAAAAACATTTGCTCATACCAGTGGAGGTCTTATATGCCAAGCTGCAAACCAGAGCACATTTTATTGCGGAATAAAAACCCCTGGAACACAGGCTCCAGGGGGGCCTGCTGACGGCAAGTTTACAAGCATAGTACAATTGACGCCATTATAATTAGTTCCCCCCAAAAGTCTTATTTTTCAGGGCAGAGATCTGAATCTTTCTCTTTGCACACGAATATCTCCGGACTAGAGCAAAAACATTATGGAGAGTGAGTCATAGGCCGGCTTTAGGCTTTAAAGACTAATGCAGATCCTATAAATTTAACCCACATTCTTTTACTGGGAATGACTGACTTTTATGAAAACCGAGGACTGTAAATCAGAAACTTAAATAGCTTACTTTGCAGCAGATAAACACAGATTTATGTAGTGACTGAGCCCTAAATTAACCCTTTCATGGTGCCATGGAGCCCTTGGGGTGGGTGTGTGCAGAGGGGGTTGGGTTCACCCAGCAGTGGTGTTTCTTCCTGAGGCTGGATCAGGGGAGGAGGCCTAAGGGGTGTCTACCTCCAGGAGGTGGGAGGCAATCTCACCAAGACTACTTCCTACTGATGCGTCCCGGCTGGATTAAGCCTCCAGGATTTGACTTCTGGTTATTCCAAAGGACAATCCCCAACTTGAAGTGACACACACAGGGGAGCTCCCCACAAGGTTTTTGTGTGGGGGTTGCATGTGACCCTGTTGCAGTCTGGGCTTTTAATCCCTACATATGTGACTTCTGAAAAAGTTGCCAAACCTGTGGGACCTTAAGCTTCTCAAAAGCAGAGTGATGCATCTGGCTGTGAAAGGATTCAACAGGGCAATTACATATGGCGATTAAAGCAGTGCTGGGCGGGTGAACTCTCCATACCCATTAGCCAGCATATTGCTGTTATGTGGAGAACCACTGGTGATGTGGACCAGCCTTCTCACACTAAGGAGCGCTGGTCACCTGGGGATCTAGTCATAGGGTAGATCCCACCCAGTACACCCAGGATTCTCCATTTCTAACAAGCTCGGCGATGCTGCGGATGCGTGGATCCTGCGGCCCCAAGTAGTGTAGGTGCGAGCACTGGACTGCCAAAGGCACCCACATCCTTCCTTTCTCCTTCGATCCTCATTAAGACGCGCTTTGTCGCCTCCAGCCTTGTCCTGCCTGTTAGGGCCATCAACAGCATCCTCGACAAAGAGAGGGGTCCGATCCTACTGGCTCTCCAAATCCTGGGCCGACCTGGGCCCCGGACCCGCTCGCAGGGACAGCGGGCCGCGTCCCGCCCGCCGCGGTGGCTCTGGGGACCGCGGTGGCCCCGCCGCGGGGAGCGGTGCGCACTTATCTCGGTGCGGTCCGCCCCGCCGGCTGCTCCCGCGCCGCCCAGCTCGGCCTCACGCTTTTGTGTTTAAACAAGGCGCGCCCTGTGTTGCCCACGACGGCTTTAAAGGGAGACAGGACCTGGCGACCCCGGGAGGGAGGAAAAGGGCATCTATCATTTTTATGTGGCATTTCAAAGGAGGAGGCTCCCAGGCGGCCCGAGACAAAGGCCCGCGCGGGTTAATGGCGAACCCCATTTAACCATTAACGCTTAATACTAAGCCAGCGGAGTGGGCGGGCCCTAGGAGTGGGGGCCCCAGGGGGTCAGGCGACCCCGGGCTTTCGTGTGTGGCGGTGGCCTTTGGGCCCAGGCCCTGCCTTGCAGATGCTCTCTGCTGGAGTCCCGGGTGGGAGCCTGAGAATCTGGGGCGGGGTCAGGTAGGCGGCACCGCACGGGGACCAGGCCCTTTCCACCAGCTCCCTTTGTCCTGGAAAGGTGGCGCCACTAACCCATTTTCTCCACCAGACCTGGGATCCAGGAAGTAAGCAGCGCTCAGCCGTGCACACCTGGCCAGTGGCGCCCTGCGAATTCAGGGCGGTGGACAAAGTTCCCAAAGCTGGTTCCTCGACTGTGCAGCTGCGGTGACAAGGCCACCCCACCAGGCACAGCCCTGGCACTGAGGCTTCAGTTCTGACCCGGCTCCCCCGCCCCCACCCCACTGCAGCCTGTCCACCTGCTTCCCATCCCGCACGGGGTGTCCCCAGTCTGCCACCCGCTCTCATTTTAATCATTTACCTGGAGCCTGGAGTGAAGCCCTTCCTTCAATGTTTTCCCAAGTTCTAGGACACAGTAAGATGTCGCTTCTTTCCCAGCCATGCCATCCGACTAGGAGGAGTGGAGCGTTGGGCCAGTGAGACCTCCAGCTCCTGTTGAAACCGGGTCACCCTCCAGGGTAGTAGCTTCAGCCTCAGGCCCCAATCTGACCATAGTTTCTGGCTAGAGTCGAATATGCCCCACAGTGTTGTTTTTGCATTTCTACTTATTTTTTAATTTTTAAATTGTTTTTGGTATTGAAGTCTAGCACCACAGTGCTTGTTATCTGGGTGTGAAACAGGATGAATCTATCACAAACAGAGCAACCTAGAAACCAGCACCTGATGGAGAAACAGAATGTGATCATTTTGAATCTTAGAAAACAGAATTTTCTGGGCTCCTGGAGCCCCTGCCCCTGTCCAGTCACTATCCCTCCTCCCCAGGACACCCTCTCCTGAGTTTTAGTAGCAGGCTAGTTTTGCCTTTGCTGGGCATCCGGGTCTCAGGAAATCACCTGGCTGTGGCTTCTCCCTACCTGAAGTGTGTGGGATCCACCCTCACTGCTGTTTAGTGGTCCATTGTTTGATCCCTTTGCTGAGGAGTAGTTAGTAATTTTGATTGTGACTTTCTATGTATAATACTTTGAAACTGGCTTTCCCCCGTTTACCTCTGCCAATATTTTTTCTAATTTTTGAAGAATAAAACAAATAGCTTAATTTAAAATTGCATAGCAGTACTGGGGGGAACATGGATGGAGCAAAAGTAATGAGACGGTGCATGAATCCTGGAGAAGGGGCATTCCAGACCCACTGGTGTAGAGTGAGGGTTACTGACCCTGTGCCCACCCTCTGGCTGAGCCAGTTTTAAACTCCATCAGGTGGGACCTTAATGAAAGCTCCTGGTTTATCTGTGTTTCAGCCATCTTGCAGGCCAGGCACCCTGGTGGCATCCCAGAGTCCCTGGTATGTTTTAGGACGCAAGGGCCCACCAGTACCTAGGTGTGTGTGTGAGCTCAGGTGCCCCTGCTGCAGAAGGAGGTGGGCTTGCACCAGGGCTCCCAGGACATGCTGCTGACCTTTCCTGCCTCCTTGTGGGAAAATTCCCTAGGAGGAGATAAGATCAGGGTAGTTAGGGTCTTGCAGGGGACCTCATGCCTGGGGGCAGGATAGAGGGAAACTGGTCAACTGTGGCCAGGTGCCCCACCAACCCCCCTCTGGAGTTGCTGCAAACCTGTGCCTGCTAGAAAGAGCACCTGCCAGGATCCCAGGGGGCTGGAAACAAGGAATGACCCAGAGAAACTTGAGCCCCTGCCTTGGGCTCAATTAGGTGTCGATTACCCGTTTCTCACCCAGGAGTGGAAAAGTCATTCACAAACCCCAAGGAGAAGTGATGGTGGCTTGTTTACTTTCAAGAGTGATTTGAAAGTCTTGTTGACTCATTAATCCTGGTGATGTGATCATCCGGCAGTGGATGGCCACTCTCAGGAGGCCAGGGAGAGACCTCTGTTCTTTCTTGACAATCCCAGATCCCGGCTGCCCGGTGCCTTCATAGCTGCATGACCTTTTGCTAGCCCCTTCCTGCCACCCCCATGCCTTAATTTCCTGGTCTACAGCATGGCTGTGAGCATGTGTCCTTGCAGGGGAGTAGAGTCAACCATGGACCAAGCCCCAGCACAGAGCCCCTCAGCAGAGGAGCCAGCCTCAGTCTGGGCACAGAGGTGTGGGGGGGTGGGTACCTCTAACTTGGTTTGAGCCCTAATTTTGAGTGCATCTGCTTTCAAGTTCAGTTCTTTCTTTGAACAGAAGGCTGAAGGAGGCAGAGCTCTAGAGCAGGGTTCCAGAAACACTAGCTGAGAGAGAGCTCTGCCAGTCGAGAGCTATTCTCTATGATCAGGGAACATCCTCTCCACTCTGGGACTTGCAAACATTTTTCAAAATCTCTGATGCTTAAAAAAAAAAAACTAAATTCCAATCTATGGGAAAGTTGGGTTTCCTGTCTTGAACTGAGTAGCCAACAGGACCTGACTTGCCTGGTTTTAGCAGTGAAAATTTCACAGCCTGGGACTATTCTGGTTTTAAAATGGAAAGCTCCCCATTTCAGAAACACCCCTACTCCCCAAATGGGACGATTGGTGCCCTACTTAAATTGCTCTGTCACTGTTGTGGTTATTTCCTTGTCACTCTAATGGATAGCTACATTAATTCGAGACCATGCTAAGCACATTTCCCAAATAATCTCACTTAACTTTCCCCAAACTCCTATGAGATAGTCTCATCCTTGTTGAACCAACACACCTTCCTGGTCCTGTGGAAACAGCACAGGGACAAAGCATGCTTTTCATTTTTGGTGCTAAAGTACCAGGTGGAGGTCAAATCGTTGAGCCGATGACTGCGGGGGCCCTTGCTGCTAGAAGCCAAGAGCCTCTGGGCAGCAGCCTGGCCTCCCTGTGCTCCCAGCCCAGGTGCCATGTCCTAGATCCTGCCCACCCCATCCAGTCCTTCAAGAGCTGCCTTGAAGCCACACAGCTGAGAGCTTAAGACCCTGTTGACCTCCTCCCCCAGCTTCTACCTTCAGAGATAAGATCTGCGGGTAGGAGCCCCCCGCTTCAGTAGTCGAATAAACTTGCATGATTATTCTTTTGAGAAGTCGACAGTTTTATCTCCCCAATTTTGGTGATGAGGTATCTGATGCTCAGAGAGATGAAGTACCTTTTCCAGCGGAGGGAGTGTTTGCTGCTGAGGACCCTCGTGTGTGCTGCACATGGTGCTGAGGGTCTTACGTGGTTATTTAACCCTTTTTATTTTTTTAAATCAAAACAAATTTTTTGTGAGGTGGGGGAGAGGGAACCAGGGCCTCGTGCATGCCAAGCAAGTGCTCTACCCCCCAGCGGTGCCCCCAGCCTTCCTTTAATCATGAGAGTAATTCCGGGGATATTAATTCCTGGTGTTAAGCCTTGTTTTGTAAACGAGACTACTGAGGTTTAGAGAGGTTAAGTAACTTGCTGAGGGCAAAACAGCTAGTAAGTGATAAAGCGGGGGATTAAAACCTCACTCCATCTGGCTCCGGAGCCTGTTCAGATATCTCCTGAGACTTCCTAATACAGCAGAATCCAGCTCCCGGTCTTAGTTGGGCATCCAAAGGCCTCTGGGGCCTGACCTCTTGGAGCCAGCATCTCCCCAGCTCCTTCACATCACATCAGGCTACTGTGCATCCCAGCGCCCTCCCTCCTGCATGACCCCAGTCCACCTGGCCCCTTCCGCCCTCCAGAGCTTTTCTGTTTTCCAGCTTGAGCTCTCTCCCTTGTCTGAATTTCGTGTTATCCTCCTGGCTTTTCACACTCTCAGCTCATCTCCCCAAGAAGACTGTGAGCTTCTGGAGGCTTCTGTGCCTCTGACCTCTTTAGCTGCCCCTCCTCTGCCTCCCACAAGGGGAGAGTTGATTTTGGATAGTGACAAACCTTGGTCAGTCCTTCTATCTCTCTGAGCCCAGTTTCCTCATCAATGAGATGGGGACAATGGCACCTGCTCACAAACTGAATGTGAGCCTGGGCCAGGTGACAGCTGTGAGCATCCTTGCCGTCTGATGGACAGTTTGATGGGGCTTCTTCCTTGCAGCAAAACCCAGCAAGGGAGGGACGGGAGAACCTCACAATGCATCTGCATTCACAAACTCCTCTGGAAAATTCTGTTCCCTCTGGCTTTCCATACTGCCATGTGGCCAGCCAGGGTGCGAGGTGGAGGTGGCTGCAGATCCTGTCTGGAAGGGGTCACCAGAGAGGTGGCAGAGTGTGGGCCCCTGTGTTGCAGCCCAGGGCTTGT
This sequence comes from Glaucomys volans, assembly GCA_020662805.1. Classification (NCBI taxonomy): domain Eukaryota; kingdom Metazoa; phylum Chordata; class Mammalia; order Rodentia; family Sciuridae; genus Glaucomys; species Glaucomys volans. Next base: position 322,618 of record JAJEJO010002228.1, on the reverse strand, counting down.
CGCATTAATCGTCTCTTTTTATTTTGTACTTTTGAAGTTTGGGCCTCTTCCGGCCTTGCTGGCGCTGGGGGACAATCCTCAAAGACGGAAGCTACTTGCCTGCGAGCAACCTGCATAAGCAGACCTGCCTTTGCGGAGGTACCAGATGGAGGAACAGACCGGTGCCAGGTACCGCCGAGAGCGCCGAGCTGGCTGAAATGACTAACTAGCCCCTCGGCACCCGCTCAGCCAGCCTCGCCTGTGCGTTCCCTCGGAAACTGCCATAGAGGCCATCGCCCTGCTTCCCTCTGCCTGTGCCTCCTGCCTGACCCTGGTGCCCCCCGTGACCCCCATGCCGTGGCCCACACCCTTCTCTGGAGATCTGTGCATCTAACAAACTCTTCTCCCAGTGGCAGGCACCTCCAAGCTGCTGGCCTTGCCATACCAGAATAGCGTAGAACCCACATTTTGGAACGCTTGTGTCTGAGGATCCTCTGGTCATGAGGATCCCAGCTAATGCAACCCAAGGGTGAGCGTGAGGCTGGCTCTAGAGCAGCCATGCTCTGTGGCCACACAGATGGAGCAGCGCCTTCTGTGACACTGGCAGGCTGACAGCTGGGGGGCTGCTGGCAAGTGCCCCTCCCCCCTCATCCATACCCACCACGCCAGGCGAACTGTGAGCTTGTTTTCTGCCCAAGTCCACAAAGACCGGGACCAACCAGCTGGCTCAGCTCTGCACCCAATTGGTGACCACTGAGCATTACTGAGAGCCCTGGAAGGACCCGTGACTGGAGGGTCCTCAGGGAGACCCCTCTCCATTTTCCATATTGCTGTCAGGAACCCAGGGTGGGCCTGTCCTGTCTGGATTGATTACATGAGGGGGCAGAGCGGGCACCCCAGGTTCGCAGGTAGGATTCTCTCTTCCTGTCCAGCCTGCCCGTCCAAGCTGGCGTCCTGAGGATGGTCACGGAAGACCATTTCCGCCTCTGTCAATTGGGCAATGCAACTCAGTGCCCTCCTGAGAGGACAGGAGACCAGGAAGAGAAGGCACAGGACAGACCTTGCACAGGACTAGCCCACACAGGAGAGGGCTGGCGTCGACTCTCCTCCGGTAGCTCACAGCTGTCTTTGTAGGCTATTTTTTTTCTTAACTGCAGCCTCATTTTTTTTTTCATTTAAAGAATTTTATGTGCAGTTAACTTCACTCTCTTTGGTGTATCTTTCTAGCATGAAGTTGCATGCCAGCCTGCACACTGCAGGCCCAGAGCAGCTACACTGCCCTGGCATCTCCTCATGCTTCCAGGTACAGCCAGCCCTGCCCACCTGCCCTTCAACTGACCAGGGTCCTAGACCTATGCTACCCACCATCCCCTGGGTCTTATGTAAATGCAGGTGTACAGATATTAGCCTTTTGGGAAATCTCCCATTTAGCACCTTGCATTTGAAATCCATCTAGTTTGTTGCTCCTATGGTTGAGAGGAGGCTAATGTCTGATAGACCAGTTTGCTACATGATTTTCACCCATTGAAGGACATTTGGGCTATTTTCAATTTAAAGTAATTTTGCTTAAAGCTATTATAAGTGTTTGTGTTCAGGGTTTGAGTGAACATAAGTTTCATTTAACTTGGGTAAACACCGAGGCGTGGAATTGATAGATCATATGGTAGGTACATATTTAACCATATAAGAAATTTCCAAACCATTTTTCCCAAGTGACTTTGTCATTGCAACTTGTCCCCGGCAATGAATGCAGATTCCTCTGGCCCTGCATCCTGCCCAACACTTGCTATCGTCAGTTCCCTTCTCTCCTTCTTTTCCCCTTCTTAGCTATTCCAGTAGGTATGTATGGTTTTAAAGTTCAAGATTAGGGCCATGTATTGGTTTTCTAGGGCTTCCAGAATAAGATATCCCAGATTGAGTGGCTAACACAACAGATTTGTTTGCTCACAGTTTTTAGGGCTGGGAATCTGAAATCAAGGTGCCGTTCTCTTCCCTGGGCTTGTGGTTGGCCGCCTTCTTTCTGTGTCTTCACATGGGTGTCCCTCTGTCTGCGCACATTTCTGTTGTGTTGTCATGTGTCTGAATTTCCTCTTCTTATGAGAACACTCATTGCATTGGAGTAGGAACTGGCTTAAAGACCTCATTTTAACTTCATGGCCTCCTTTAAGATTTATGGTCAAACCTGGTGACGTTGTGAGGTGCTGAGAGTCAGGACTTCAACATGGGAATTCCAAGTGCATGGGATAGAACAGCTCATAATGAGCAGTCAACATATCTCAACCCAGGCATCCATAAGTAAGCTGCCTCATTATGGGAAAATTAGAGAGTTTCTTTCTCCATGCAACTCAGGTAGGAATCCATCACCTTGGGAAAGAACGGTGGTCCCTCCCTTGGCTGTGTGGGGTTGTCATATCAGATGCCAGTCATGCCTCTTTTCAAAGTCACACTTGGGTCATCTGTAACATGCTTGTGTCAGAGGCAGGTGGTAAAGATGATAATTCACGTGCATGCACCGATTTAGGTGCCTGAGAACTACAGCTTCCATTATTTTTTTCTCATTCATTTTTGCTTCTTTTGCTGAGCCATAAGGAAACTTTTGGCCTTTCCCTACCTCCTGGGATTTGTGTAAAGGTCTAACTGCTTAGTAAATGTCAGCAGTTGGATTTAAAGATTCTTTCTAAAATTAGGTACTGGAGACTCTAATGTGCTCTTAGATTTGTATGTGATTAGAAAACTGTCAAGCACTGTAGAAAGTAGCCTTTGGGATTACTTGTCTAAGGTCTCAGCTGTCCCTACTGCCCTGACTCTTCCTATGGGCAGCCTAAGCTCACCCTCTATTATGGGCTGCATGTTTTTCCCCCAAATTCAAATGTTGAAATCTCATCCCCCCATGTGATGGTATTAAGGGGTGGAGCCTTTGGAAGGTGATCAGGTCATGAGTGGGATTAGCACTCTCATCAGAAGCTTGCTCACTCCCTGGCCCTCTGTGGGAGGACACAGCAAGAAGATGGCCATCTACAAGCCAAGAGGAGGGCCCTTGCCAGCACCCGGCCATGTGGCACCTAGACCTCAGACTTCCCGACCCCAAAAGTTGGGAGTAATCATTAATTTCTGTTGCTTAAGCCACCCAGTCGATGATAATTTGTGATAGTAGCACAAAGCCAGACATCCTCTCCACCTACACGTCTTGAGGGAACATTCAGTGAAGATGAGCGAGACCCAAGCCTGTCCTGGGTTAATGAGCTTGGACCCCAGCAGGCAAGCTGGGCAGAGCAGTGGGCAAAAGACAAGACAGATGAGCTCTTTGCATCCCATTGCTCCGACCAGCACTCAGAGACCTGCCACATGCAGGAGGGCTCCTTCTCCATCCCCCGACGATGGTCACCACCTCCCAGACCTATAGAACTTGGCATCAGCTCCAGAAGCCAACCCACTTGAAGAGCTCATAGCCAAGGACACTCTGATTCTTTAGAACAAAACTAGGGCTCCTGTATGTCCTCCAAGCAAGCCCAATCGCAGTATGTTTTATCTTTCAAAGTCTCAGGAGCAAGAAATGTGGAAGCGAAGCCAACAGCATCAGCACCCCTGGAGCTCACAGTCTAGGGGAGAATGCAGGGTCTTATAAAGACCATCAGATGCAAGGTGCTAAGGACAAGATGGTGGTGCACAGACACAGTTAGAGATGAGTGCCCCACCCAGGCTGGTGGGCAGGGAGGAAAGCTGGGGAGGCTTCCTGCAGAAGAGGCCTGAGCAGAATTGGGGTGGGCGAAACAGCGGGAGTTGAATGTCACCGCAGGTAGAGGACTGGAAGGAGCGCCATCTTGAGGGACCATTCTTCCCTGATCTCCGTGTTGCCTTCCTCCCCAAGGGCCGAAACAACTCTATCTTCTTTCAGTTCCTACTCTAGAGTCCTGGCCACTGGGTGGCTGAAGCTGACCTGTGGGCCCTCATAGCCTCCCTGCTTCCCTCCACACACACCCTGCTGGACAGCCAGAAGCTGCAGGATTTTGCCTCTGCTCTTGAAGTGGGGGATGAGCCTGGCCATATTGTTGGCCAGCCCTGCTCCATGGGCAGTTCTTGGTCACTCCCCCGCTGCTGCTGAGCATCTTCCTAAAATCACACAGGCTGGGGAGACAGTCCCCCAGGAAAGGCTGTGGCAGGGAAGCCCTAGGCAGGCAGTGTGGTGTGGTGTGTCCACAGGGGCTTTGGAATCAGCACACCCCCATCCAAATCCCGGCACTGCCCTTCCAGGCACAGAAGCTCAGACAGGTCACTCAACCTCCCAGAGCCTCTGTCTCCCAACTGTAAAGCTGGGGAAATAATTGTGCTCATCCCCCCAGGGTGGGTGACTGTGAGAATTTCATGATGTTTGTCCTCAGCCCAGTGTCTGGTCTATGTCAAGGCATGAGAAATGTTTTCTTTTGAAAGACCATGCAATTAGACCAAAGCCACGAACCAAGTGCCAGAAGCAAATGAGTCATCTCCTGCTCACAAGTGGCTGTCTTGACTGCTTGGTTTAGGGACCCAGGAAGGTGGGCCACATGAAGTGGACCAGAGGAGATGCTAGCTGGGGCCACAGGAGGACTGAGGGGTGCATACCCTGAAGGATCCAACCAGGGGACACACCCTCCTCCGGCCAGCCCTGGAGAGGAGGCGGGCACAGGGTGGGGGCCTGGCTATGGGTTTCCCTTGGGTGGGGGGGATCCTAAACTTGGCCCAGTAGCAGTACTGAGCAGAGGGGTGCTGGGGGAGGTCGGAGGTCACCTTCATATCTGAATGATGGGTTCAGGTGCCAAACTGGTCCATGGAAAACTTAGAAGCCACTTGCTGGTAGCCAGGTTGACACTGGACACTCGGTGGCTTGTGCAGCCATTCGGGTTGACAGTTTTAGGAGCCCACTGTGTTCTTATATGCAGTAGTGGTGCTGAGGATGGGGTAGGCCTGGGGTTCATCATGTGGGTGGGAAGATAATGGCATGTGTGCTGGGGAGAGAGGGGCCAAGGACAGTGTTGGCCACACTGCTGGAATCCAGGAGGCTGGGGTGAGGGGACCTGAGGGCCACAGTGCCGGCAGCAAGGAGTTTGTGTTTGCTCCCTCTGCAGGAATGATAGGTTGCTTATCTTCCCAGGGCAACCTCTCCACATCTCCTGTTTTGGGGGACCTGCTCTTTCCCTCCATCCTGTGATTTTGATGGAAAGCGGGGGTGGCTGGTCTTCTCTATTGGACCCTGCAGGCCAAGAGAAGGTCCAGCAGCAGGCTGAGGGAGGCAAGCCCTGTTCTTGGGGTCATGTGAGAGTTAGGGCTGAACTCCTGGGAGGGGCCGTCCCCCTCTGGGCAGTCACTGTGGAAGGGTGACTGGTTAAAGCCGCAGGTGTCATAGCCCAGGTCGGAGCCCACTGGCCTCCAACAGACATGATTCTGAGTGGGGAAGGTATGATGGTGACAGAGGGGCAGAGGCCAGAGTGGGGGAGTTGGGCCACTGCTGAAGCCACCTCAGAGCAGCCTTCCTGCACAAGTTGCTCTAACCTCCAGTTCCTCCACCTGCAGTGCATTTCTTCCAAGGTGAGAAATTCCTTGGTAATGACCTTCTCATCTGAGTCTTTGTTCTCCAGGATGGAAGCCCCTGAGGCAGGGCCTGGTGGACCTGTCCTGTTTTCCCTGAGCACTAATGGCCAGAGGACAAAGGACTTGAGAGAAAGAGCAGGGCCTGATGTGGGGAGGGGGCATGGAGTGATAATTCTGGATAGAGGACACGCATGGACAGCTGGGCTCTGTGGGGTTCAGCCTGCAGCAGAGCAGGGGAGGGTCTGGAGGCAGGAGACTGGCTCAGAGGCTGCGGAGGAGGTAGGGGATTGGAGGGCTGGGCACGGCCAAGAGCGAGGGACCAGAGGCTCTTCCAGGCCATAGACCCAACAAGGAAAGGCCAGTGAGTCACTGCGCCTTCCCACTCGTTAGCTGGGCAGTGCCATTCCCCCGGAGGGAGGGGGCCGGGTGGACTGGGACAAGGAGGACGGCAGTCAACTGCAGGACACGTGCCTGAAGCTACAGTTGGGTCCTGGTAGCTGCAGGTTCTGAATCCACGGGTTCAACAGATCATGGATAGAAAATGTTCAGAAAAAAACTAACAAATATATACAGACTTCTTTTTTATCAGTAGTCCCTAAACAACACGGTATGACAACCATTTACACAGCATTTACATTATATTGAGCATTGTAAGTTTTCTAGGGATGATTTAAAGTACACGGGAAGATAGATGTAGTAGGTTCTATGCAAAAGTGACACCATTTTTTTATAAGGGACTGGAGCGTCCTCCGAGTTTGTCATCTGTGGAGGGTCCTGGAACCAATTCCAGTGATACTGAGGGATAACTGCACTGCAATCCTAAAAAACACCAGGAAGATTTACACCATGGAATTACACCCCACGACTCCTGGACTTGAGACTTACTTCCAAATCCAGGGCTCTCTCGGGCCTTCTGATCATCCGGAGCCCTGGCTGCCCGCAGGGTCCCCGTTGGCCCGCCCGCCAGCAGTTCTGCATTTGCTGCCAGCAGAACACACATTTTCCTGCTACTCGAAAGCCACAGCAAGTCCCCACAAGAGCCCCAGAGCTGAGAGTTGTTAGTGCTCAGTTGGAAGGTGTCCCCAGCACCTTCCAAGATGGCCTGTGGGCAAGTGGGGAGGGACTGTCCCCTACTGCTATGGATGTCCACGTGGGCCCTAGCCCTGCTCCACAGGTCCCAAGAGTGATGATCCAGGGGAAAGGGCCAAAAGCAGAGTGGGGACAGAGATGGGGCACAAGCAGGAGCGCACCCACGGAGCCACAGAATCTATTTAGAGAAGAGCGCACGGGCCCAGGCTGGCCCCTTCCTGGCATCTGGAACCCACTCTCCTCAGCAAGCTGAGCAGCCGCCCCTGAGCAGGGCATGGCGGACTCACACATCTCTGCTCAGTGGCCTGGGCTGCTTCCCAGGCCTGGGCCTCACAACCGTTTTCAGCAGAGATGCCAAGGACCTGGGTCTTAAACAAGGTCCCCTTGTCCTTCATTGGCCACTTGCGCATCCACCTCGGGTTTCTGGCACTCTCTGGGCTCGCCTGCTGGCCACCGGCTCTGGATCTTACGCCTCCCAGCGCCTCCCCACTTCCTGTCCTGCCTGCTCGCCCCACGGAAAATGGGAACCTTCTGTGCTCAGCTGTCCATCAAAGTACAACTCACAGACAATAACACCATCGCTGTGGGTGGCTTCGGGACTGGGACTGCCAGGGCTGCCCAGTCAACAGGATGTCGACTTCCTTCCACTGGGCCCAGGGCAGGCTGCAGCCTGGGCTCCTGCTCTGGAACCCTGGGTGGGGAGGGAGAGAGCGCATGCTCCGTGCCTGTCTTCACGCTGGGCTTTGGAGGCGTTATCTATTTCCTCATCAGCATGTTGAGAGGTAGACTTTGTGATCCCCATTTTACAGATTAGCAAACAGAGACTCCAAGAAGTCATGTGACTTTCCCAGCTCTGACCAGGACCAGAGTCAGGATGGAAGGCAAGATGGACCCTAGCACTTGTATTCTTTTCCAAGTATTTGACAATGGCACCTCTGACAGGAACGGCTATTGATGTCAGCAGGATGCAATCTAATAAGTGGACAAAATACTTGAAGCCGGAACTGACCTGGAGAATTTCATTGTCAGGACGCCACCTGCGGGACTTGGTGGGGTCCTGTGCCTCCTGGGGGACCCTCGGCCTTCTCCAGGCAGATCCCACGGTTGGGCTTAGATGGCACCACTTGGTGTCTGCCCAGTCAGGACACTGCCAGCTGGCACCTCCTTCGTCCTCAACTCACCCATCATTCATGCCAACATCATTCATACTCTTGCCCCCCTCGCCAGTCCCCTTGCTAGGCACACATGTTTCTGGACCCTGTCTCCATCCCGGTTCTTGGAAGCCAAGTCTAGACCTCTGGCACCAAATGTTGCTGCCAAGGGGCTTCTCAGAGCCTGGGAGTGCCAAGTGCAGATGCCTCTGCCTCTGGAATGTGTCTGCAATGCCATCTGCTGAGTTCCCCCCAGAGACCCCGATGCTGTAAATCTCCCTCAGTCCCAGGGACTGGCATCGGAACAGGCTCCCTGGGTGACTGGTGCCGGTGGTCTGGGCACTGCACCTGGAGAAACCGCTAACGGCACCAGTGCAGAACAAACATGGCCTTTCAAGTGCTTAAACTCTGCTCTGAAAAAGGAGGTGGAAGAACCACTGGGCAAGGTAGTGGGATGGGTGGGGTCCCAGGGGTGGGAAGGGGCTGGGAAGGAAGGGGTATGGAGTCCCCACCTGCTGTGGTTTTTTCAGATGTTTCATCCCAGTAGCCCCCATAATGGTCTTGTTAGACCTTATTAGCTCTTTTTACAAAGGACAGAAATGAGACTCCAGGAGGTTAGAAAAGATGCCCCAAATTTCATGGGCCATCAGTAAAGGCTCCCAATTTGAGGCTACATCTGCCTGGTTCCAGAAGCCTGTGCAACCCACCTTGCTCAGGTGCCAGCTGCCTTTCTGCAGGGCTGGGCACAGTGTTCACACCCTGTCGGCTAAATGGATGAAAAATGAATGAGGGAATCAATGAATGGGTGAGTAAATAGGAGAACAAAACTGCTTTGAAATCATGGAAACTCGCCCAGGAGGCTCCCTCTATGACCTCATGCTCTAATTCCCCCTCCCACAGCTGCCTTAATCTGAAAGGTGACCCCGCTAAACTTGCCCAGTTGATAAGGCCACGCGGTGCACCTGCGCTTGTTATCCGACCTGGACTCAGACAGGAAGCTGGGGCTGAGATAAGGCCGCGGAGGTGACGCCGGATTCATTTCCAGCCCTTCAGCTCGAAGCCACAGTATGAGTGCCAAGCTCTGTGCCCCCAGGAAGAAGAGGCAGGACTCGGACAGCCCCCACCCCTGGCGGTGTAGAAGCCACTGGGGGAGGGGGGCAGGCAGATTTGGGAAGTCCTTGTGAATGGGATGAGGGATGTGAAAAAGGAGAAGCTGAAGCCAGGCGGTCACAGCACACCTCCCTGGGGACAGGGTCTGTGGGCTGGGCCTGAGACGAGGAGGGGGACTGCCCGAGCAGACTTCCCCCAGCCCTCACCTGGATCCTGCTCCCGTCCTCCTGCTTGACCACGGGTTTGCCTCCAGGAACGGAGGCCTCTCCCTCTTGCTTCCTCCTGCCACCCCTCACTCCCTCAGCCGGTGCTGGGGAAGCCGACTCATGCTGATGGGGTAGTTGTCTGCCAAGCTCACAGGGATTTTGTGAGCTGATGAAACAACACCTTATTAAAAATTAAGTTACATATATAATTAAATCATATCATATATTTTATTAAAATTAAAGCTAATAAATACTCAAACCTCATTTCTTTCTAGCTATTTTACATTTTACGTTATTTCTGTTCTGGAGGATGTCTTTATCTCCTGTATCACGGGGTAGAAATACTAGTTAGGTGTGACACTGGGCATATCTCTCAGTCCTTTCTTTTTTTGCACATAAAGAAAACTTTTACTTTGTATACTTTTGAAGTCTTAATTGCCAAATTGTCAATTAATTCTAAGTACATATCATAGGATTAATGGCTAATGTTAAGAATTTGCAATAGAGAAATACAGAGGGAGGTAGCGTACTTGCTAAAGTTATGTAACTCCTTATGTAAAGTCTAGACAGCTCCTAAAATCTTTTTTTATTTTGGTCACTGTTATTTATTTATTTTTATTTTGTATTTTTTATTCGTTCTTATTAGTTATACATTATTGTAGGATGTATTTTGACATATTATACACATACGGAGTATATTACTCTCATTCTTCTGGTTGTATGTGATGTAGAATTACATTGGTCTTGCAATCATACATGCACATAGGATAGTGATGTCTGATTCATTCTACTATTTTTCCTATTCCTACTCCCCACTCCCTTCTTTTCATTCCCATTCTTCTAATCCAAAGAACTTCTATTCTTCCCCAACCTCTCCCTCATTGTGAGTTAGCATCTGCATATCAGAGAAAACGTTTGGTCTTTTGTTCTTTGGAATTGGCTTATTTCACTTAGCATGATATTCTCCAGTTCCATCCATTTACCGGCAAATGCCATAATTTCATTCTTCTCTATGGCTGAGTAATATTCCATTGTGTATATGTACCATGTTTTCTTTATCCATTCATCTGTTGAAGGGCACCTAGGTTGGTTCCATAGTTTAGCTATTTTGAGTTGAGCTGCTATAAGCCTCAATGTGGCTGGGGCACTGTAGTGTGCTCTGTGTATAAACCAAGGAGTGGGACGACTGGGTCAAATGGTGGTTCCCTTCCAAGCTTTCTGAGGAATCTCCATAGTGCTTTCCATAGTAGTTGCATTGATTTGCAGTCCCACCAGCAATGTATGAATGCACCTTTTCCCCCACATCCTTGCCAACACTTACTGTTGCTTGTATTCTTGATAATAGCCATTCTGACTAGAGTGGGATGAAATCTCAGTGTAGTTTTAATTTGCATTTCTCTAATTGCTAGAGATGCTGAACACTTTTTAATACTTTGTTGGCCATTCGTATTTCTTCTTCTGTGAAGTGCCTGTTCTGTTCGTTTGCCCATTTATTGAGTGGGTTGATTTTTGGTGCTAAGTGCTGTGAGTTCTTGATACATCCTGGAGATTAGTGCTCTGTCATCTCTCCCTGTTCTATGTTCAGTGTCATCACCTTCATAGCTGTCTTAGTTCATTTTGCGTTGTTGTAACAAAATACTCAAGGCCAGATACTTTATAAAGAAAAGGGGTTTAGGTAACTCACAGTTTTGGAAATCCAAGAGCATATGCCAGCATCTGCTCAGCTCTGTCCATGATTTCTGATCACATCACAACATGGCAGATGGCATCACACAGGAGTGTGTGTGAGAGGGAGAAACTGAGTAGTGAGACAGGCAGCAAGAGAGATTCAGGGGACAGTCTTGATCTTTGTAAAGCAACCTACTCTGATGGGAACTAACTGGGGTCCCAAGAGACTGATATTATTCCTACCTGAGGGTGGCATCTGCAATGACCTGATCACCTTCCACAAAGCCAGCTGTCCTCACAGTTCTGCCATCTCAACACCACCACACTGGAGACCAAGGGTCCACCACGTGACCCCTTGGGGGACCATATCCAATATCCACATGCAAATCATTGCACTAGCTTAAAATGACCATGATAGGAGTATTGTTACCAGAATCACCGTAAATGATTGCTTTGTTTGGTCCTTTTCTCCATTTAATAAAGCGATGGAGAAAATCTAGTGATAGAGTTTAACTTAGGATATGCAGCAGTTGCACTTGAATAACACAAAAATTGAGGAATTATTCTTGCAGTTTTGAAAAAGATTGAACAAAGAATTCGCTCACATCATTGACGAATGAGTGAATTTCCAACATACATCATTTTTGTCTCATGAAGATGCCAACCAGTTGGTTGTACTTCGAAATTTTTAAAATATTCCTAATTCTTCCTTTCAATCCTTAAGTCATTGCTGCCGCTCATTTCACTTATACATAAGCACATGAATATATAATGTAAACACATATTATGAAAAACATTGATATTAGCCTTTTGAATAAACTGTGATCTGTTAGATCAATTAAGAATAATAAACGTGAAAGTTTCTCTTCTACCTTCACTTAATTATTCTCTGATGGTCTTCTTTCCTTTGTGGAGATCTAAATTGCGGACACATTTTCCTTCTCTCTAAATAATTTCTTAATATTTCTTGCAAGGCAGGTCTATTGGCAGCAAATTCCCTCAATTCTTTTCTTTCTGAGAAAGTCTTCAATTCTCCTATACATTTTTAAAAAATTTTTATTTTTTGGCCCCAGGGATTGAACCCAGGGTTGTTTTACAACTGAGTTACATCCCCAGCCCTTTTTATTTTAAGACCAGTCTCATTAAGTTGCTCAGGAAGTTACTGAGACTGACTTTGAACTTGGGATCCTCCTGTCTCAGCCTCCCAAGTCTCAGGGATTACAAGCGTGAGCCAAGGAGCTGACCTCCTGCCCTTTGGATGGATAATTCCATAGGACTTTGGCTTCTAGATTGGTGACCCTTTCCTCTCAGCCTTTTCAAATGCGATTTAGGTTTTGTTATTTTTTCACTTGTTCCCACGGAGGTTTCTGCTTGTGGGTCAGCTCTGGTAAGCTGCGAGTCTCAGAACCCCTAGTCTGTCTCTCTAACTTTGGGGTAGCTGATTATTCTACATCCTCATCCTCTGAGGGATGTGAAAGGTGTTGCTGATTTTCTGTTCATACCTCCTTTCCCTTGTTGTTAGGATAGAGTGATTTCTTTGAAGCTCCTTACATACACTGGAAACCAGAAGTTTCTAATTGTAACTTCCTCTAATATTTTTTTTTTAACTTGAAGACTTATTTATTGTATTCCGAAAATTTGCTGAGAAGGTACCTCTTAGATACCTTTACACACAAAGGATAAAAAGGAGGTAAACATGTAAGGTGATGGATATGTTAATATGCTTGAATATAGTAATTGTTTAGCTTTGTACATGTATATCAAAATTTCATGTTATATCCCTTACATATATACCCTCATCACTCCATGCTCATGATGGGACTAGTTCTAGCACCCCCCTTAGATACCAAAATTTGAGAATGCTACTTCCTGTCTACAAAATGGGTATTTGCATACAGCATACACACATCCTCCTGTGTGCTTTAAGTCATCTGTAGATTACCTATAATAACAGCATGAATGCTATAAAAGTGATTCTTGTACTGTATTGCTTAGGGAACAATGGAAAAATTCTGTCTGCATGTATTTAGTACAGACACAATTTTTCCAATCTTTTTGGTCAGTGGTTGGCTGGTTGAATCCATGAATGGGGAACAGATGGATATGGAGGTTGGACTGTTCAATTTAAAAAAGTCCATGCTATTGAAAACACTCTGCAGAGTCAATTTCCTCTACTCTCTTTAACCTTAAGTATGGTGGATTAGCCATGTGCAGAGGGAAGGAATGCAGTCTCCCATTTATCCTGGGAGAAAGGGTGGCCAGGAGAATTCTCTCACTGTAACTGGGGTCAGATTTGCTTTGCCATTTGGGCTACTGGAAACCTGTAAAGAAATGGAACTCCCTGAGCCAGCTGGGTTCAAGCAGCCATAGCACATCAGGTTGATAATCTATTTATACCTTGCACAAAGTCAGACGATAACCTGGATCCAATTTAGAATATAGCAAACCTCAAACTAAAACTACCAAGTGGAGAGGCAATATGCAGACTTTCTATTGCACAACTTTCTGGTGGCCACTCAAGATCATCCTGCAGTTGTCCCCTGTGCTGGGCTGGTATGGAGAAAGGCTTGGGAGATCTGCCGAGAGAGCTGCTTGGAAATCTGGCAGAGTGGACATGAGGAGCTGGAGGGAGAAGAAGAGGGCGCTGTGGGAGAGTCACAGTGCAGACAAACCCAGGTAAAGTTTGGAATTCTTTTTTAATTAGTCTTGTGGTGGCAAGACTTTGGTTCCATGAATGCAGGGCTGCTAGAGATGTTGCAGCCTGAGTCCTGGGATTCAGAAGGACTGCAGGAATAACCCCGCTCCCTCCTAGGCTGGCTTGCAGCGCCTATCTGCCTAAACATGCCTCCTGTGTGCTGGGCCGACATCCTCCTAAGGCAGGTAATTACTACAAGAATGAAACAGAAAGTAGAAAATGACACGTAATCTATAAAATAGTTTCTGAGAAAAATATATTCCTGCTTGGCACAAAGAAAAGGATTTTCTGTAGTTGCCAGAGGAACGGGGCTGGTTTCCAGGACTGTGCAGACCTCAAAGCTTTGCCTGGAGGAATTTCCTCCTGCAGGAAGATTTTGAAAATCTTGACTTTGATCTGCCTTGTTTGATCCATGGAAAGCAATATCGGTCATGTCGCAGGATTCAGCAGCGTGCCCGTTAACCTGCCATCCCCAGGAAATAATCACTGCTGCTCACAGAGGCGCGCTGGAAAGGGGACGGTGCCCCGACCAAGGCACCTCACGTGTGTGAACACCACCCTGGGGTGGACACACACCCATCCTCCGTGAACCAAATAATTCACCTGGCCTTCAGGATCCTAAGCTCGCCATGTAGCCTGGGGGCCTCACCACCAGGCTTGGCCGTACGGGGCCGGCTCCAGACCACCACTACCCAAGCAGAGGGCAAAATCTGTTTTATATCATAGGATGTTATTTGAACAGAAGCTTCTGTGGGATCCCATGAAGTGTTTGAAACCCATGGGTGTCCCATACTACATGGGCTTTGTTTTCAAATGACAGGTAAGTCGGTTACTTGGAAGTCAGAACGCCTTTTCCCTCCCCCAGAAATAATACCAGAGGATCCTAAACTCTACCACAAACACCAGAAAAGAATGACTGCAGGTACAAGATCCATGGCCCACGGGTGTTCTGGAAGCAGCAGGCTCCCTCCTGGGTGCTGTGTAAGTGTCATCCAGTTGTGATTCTCTAGTGTCGATTCCGTAGGCACTTTCATAAATTTTTCATTAAGGTTTCTTAACCTATTCTACAGCCACAAAGACTAAGTCAGAGAAGTTCACTAACCTACTTCCACTTGTTCACGTTTTCTGATACCTGAGTGATTCCTTTCTAATAGTGTGCCCCATCTGGGTTCATTTTCTAGAGACATGACCTTGTGGTCATGATGGGAGGGGGACAGCCCAGAGGCTGTGACCAGCTGGGCATCAAGTCAGGGCTGGGAGAGTGAGCAGGTTTCTATCCCGGGTTTCCTCTCACTGCTGACAAGCAATTCCAGGGCACCGTGGAATCCTGAGTCTCCCTGTCCTCGCCTGTTTCCTGGGATAATTGCAGGAGCACCTCTCGGGGTTCCAGGGAGGATTAAGTGGGAATGCATTAAATGTCTGTGCAGTGCCAGGTGCTCAGTAGCTGTCACAACCCATCCACTCCCGCTCCCTGAGTCACGGAGCTAAAAGTGACGTGCCTCGCCTTTGGGCTCCATGGATCCCCGACCCACCTAAGACTTTGCAGGCTACTGGTGATTTCTAGAGAAACTAACATCACAGTGGAAAGGCTATGGTGTCCAGGGTAGTAAGAATGGTAGGAGTATGCCACCTCCCGCAGATTTAGCTCTGCAATGGTATCCTTGAGCCCAGGGGGCCTGGAACCCTCTTATTCTAGAAAGCTCTAGAAACCTCTACAAGAAGTAAGCTGGGCATTGAAGCAAACAGTACAGGAGAGGGCCCTCAGGTTCTCCTGATGAAGAATCTGCAAGGAGGTGGCAGCTGCAGAGGCCCAGGCATGGTGTCTGGGTCATGGCACCATGACCCTGGGCCAGAGTCCCTCAGGGCCAAGGACAAAGGAAGACCACAAAAGCTCTGCAACCAGGACATTTCAGATTTGCCGTGGGCCTTGGGACTTGCCTGGAAGGTACTATTTACATGCCATTTCTTTTCAGACCTCGTGGGTGTGAGTGGAGGGCAGGGAGGCTTAACTTTAAAAGGAAAACTAGTCTGTGAATCCTTGAAGGGAGCTGTCGGCAAGGGAGGGAGCCCTGCCAGGCAGGGCGTGGGTCCTCCTGCAAGGGAAGGGGTGGTTTCCCCAAAGGCCTCCAGCCAGGGAGGGAAGAGAGGGCAGAAGGGCCAGAGTCTACCAGCTCTCCAAAAGTGTACATGTAAATGTGAACGCAGCTTGTTACAACTGAATGATAGAAGGGATGCAGCTTACAATGTACAAATAATAAAACACCCAATAACAGTCATAACTTGAGTGTGACTTTCTATTTCTTGGAAAACTAACTCTCTCTCTCTCTCTCTCTCTCTCTCTCTTTAGTTCTAGGGATTGGACCAGGGGTGCTTTATCACCGAGCTACAACCCCAGTCCTTTTTATTTTTTATTTAGAGACAGAGCCTTGCTAAGTTGCTGGGGCTGGTCTTGAACATTTGACTCTCCTGCCTTGGCCTCCCAAGTCGATTACAGGTGTGCACCCCCACACCTGGCTGAAGTCCACTTTTTTTTTTTTTATAATTTTCAACTCTATAGTGTCACAAAATCAGACTATCACCTATACATGACTTATAAGACCTAACACAATGTGAATGCTATGTAAATAGTTGTCCCGCTGTATAGGTGAGGGAATGAAGATAAGGGGGAAGTCTGCTGGTGTTCAGTAGGATGCAATTTTTTTCCTATTTTCAATCTGGACTTGTTTAAGTCGGAGGACGTAGAACCCATGGATACAGAGGACCAGTTGCGGTATGCCTTGATTCCCTGCACACACACACACATACCCATTTCAAGCATCACCTATTGAATCCTTTCTCTTCCAACCCACCCTGCCTGCAATCCCATAATTTACACACAACACACCCACACACCCAAACATACTTGCACCCGTTCTCTCCCTCTTTCTTTGAAGCATGGCTTATTGAATGTTAGTTAGCTAAACATATGACACTGTCATTGCTATGACTGTGTAAGTGCTATTCACATTGAGCCATGTAGCATACTGTCATTTCTGGAAGTTTCTATTTCTACCATTAATCTTTTCTTTGTTTTATAGTTTGTTCAGTTGTCTCAGAAATTATCACTAGACCAGTGACAATTTGTAGCAATGATAATTTGTAGCATCGAGGTATATATCCTCTCGATGTGGATGGACACTTTAAGTATTTTATCTGTTTCATCTTGAAGAATTTCCTCTGGGCTTCTGAGCTACCCCAGTGTGGCTGCCTGGCTGCCCCCCACCCCTGGAGACTCCTTCAGCTGCCCCTTGAAAATCCCCTCGTCTCCTTCTTCTGTTGCATCCTGCTCTCTGTATCCCAAGCCTTCCTCTCCCTTGGCTTACTTTCTGGGGTGTGTGTGTGTGTGTGTGTGTGTGTGTGTGTGACTTATACCTTCAGTATTGATCTAAGAAAGGATGCATGGCAGGTAAATACTCTAACATCTTCACCTCTTTATTATCCCATCTGTTTGACAGTTCTGCTGGATGTAGAATTTTAGGACAGAAAAAAAACTATCCTTCAGGATTTTGAAGCTGTTGTTCTATTCTTTTCTCGTTTCCCATGTTGCTGTTTGGAGGACTAAAAACATTCTGATTCCTGGTCCTTTTCCTGCCTCTCTGAAAGTTTCCAGAATGTTCCCTGGAACCCCACTATTTTTATATTTCTCAGTGATCTGCCTGGGTCTATTTTAAACCATCGAGCTGGGAGCTTGTTAGACCATTACAATGTAGAAACTCATATTCTTCATTTATCAATGAAATAAATTCATTTTCCTGAATGTTATTAATAATTCCTTTGCTCCTATTTTCTTTCTGACGTTTGGGTGACAAACTGCTTGCACTGGCCTCTAATTTTCTCTCCAGTTTTCTATCTTTTTGTCTTTTTGCTCTCCATTTTGGGTGATTTCCCCAAGTTTATCTTCCAGTCTTTCTGTTGGCTTTCAGACATCGTGTGTGCATGTGTGCTTATTCATAAACTCTTTCAATTCTCTATTCCTTTTAATTCATTCCTGTTTTTCATCAATGGATCCAATATCTCCTTATTTCTCGGAGAATATTAAGTTAAAATCTTCATTACTTGCATTTTCTGTTTCTTCTGATTTGTGTTTGCTGTTTCTTTATTTTGATTCAATTTTCTTTTGTTACGGTTTTCCTCGTATGGTCTAGTGGTCCTGCTTTTCCTCTTTTATATCTGAATGGGGGGCACCTAAAAGTTGATGGGATGAAATCACTTTGAGTTAGAGCAACAAACAGGAAGAATTACACCGTCTGCTTTTGAAAGTGCCTTAAAACCACCGTGATTAAGACACTGTAGTGTCAGGCGAACAGACAGCAGGAAGGAACAACAGTCTTGAGACTGACTCATACGCCTGTAGTCAGTCAACTTTTGAAGAAGGAACCAAAGGAATTCAAAAGGTAAAACCATCTAACAAATGGCGGGGAATCTCAGCCCTTATGTGACCACACATGCAGAATAGGCCTCAGCGGATCGCAGATGCAAACGTGAAAGCTAACATTATAACACTTCTGTGATCGTAGAAGGAAATGTTTTGACCTTGGGATAAGCAAAGATTTCTTAACTAGATCTCCAAAAGCGAAAGACATTTAAAAAATTGATAAATTAATGCTATTGTTTAAATGTGTTCCCTAAGAATTAATCCTCCAAGTAATCCGTTAATGGTATTTGGAAGTGGGGTGTAGGGTAGACAAGGTCACGAGCATGGAGGCCCCATGAAGACATTGGTGGCTTGATGAGAAGAGAGAGAGCTGAGCTGGCATGATTGCTGTTTTGCCTTGTGACGCTCTCCACCATGATGCTGCACCAGTCCCCAGAACCAGGAGCCCAACCTCTGTTCTTTATGAATTACCCAACCTCAGGTACTTTTCTGTAGTAACAGAAAACAGACTAACACACTCAATTTCCCTCAAAAATCAAAGATTTCTGCTCTCGAAAACTACCTTTTGAAAAATGAAAATGTAAGTTCCACACTGGAAGAACATGTTCACTATAAATACATCCGATGAAGGATTTATATCAAGAATATGTCAGTAATTCTTACAACTCAGTAAAAATTTTGGATCAAATTTTAAGAATGAGCAGTGCCTTAAAAAAGATATACAAAAAATTAATATACTCAATGGAAGTTCT
>JAJEJO010002228.1:159823-303889 GCA_020662805.1 Glaucomys volans | reverse complement strand
GTCTCTCTTTCTCTCTCTCTCTCTCTCTCTCTCTCTCACACACACACACACACACACACACACACACACACACTTGAATGGTGGCTTTGGTCTAATTGCATACCTTAAGATTTTGATTAAAAAAAAATTTGATTTTGATCATTTTAAGAAAGACTCTATTGTGTCCTGACACTTGCCAGACACTAGGCAAGGAGCACATGGTTCTCAGTCACCCACTCTCGGGGGATGAGCACGATTATTTCCCTAGCTTTATAGTTGGGAGACAGTGGCTCTGGGATGTTGAGTGACCTGTCGGAGCTTCTGTGCCTGGAAGGGCAGTGCTGGGATTTGGATGGGGGTGTGCTGATTACAATGCCCCTGTGGACACACCACACCCCACCTGCCCCAGCCTTTCCTGGGGACTCTATCTCCCAGCCTGGGTGATTTTAGCACGATGCTCAGTAGCATCAGGAGGTGGCCAAGAACTGCCCATGGAGCAGGGCTGGCCAACAGCACAGCCAGGCTCATCCCCAACTCCAAGGGCAGAGGCGGAGGAATCTGGTGTGTAAATTCTGCAGCTTCTGGCTGCCCAGCTGGGCGTGTGTGGAGGGAAGCAGGGAGGCTCCTGGCCAGAGAGAGGCAAAGCCTTCTCCCAGGCCCTGCAGGCCAATCTGTCTTGGCCCTGTGTCCAGAACTCCAAAGTGGGAGTGGAGGAGAACCTGAGAGCTGGGCTCAGCCCTTGGGGAGGGTGGCAGGGAGCTGAAAGTAGGAACAAACCTGTGGATTGCAGCACTGAGCCCAAGGGCAGGGCTCGAAAACTGCAGGCTTCCTGCAGGACAATCAGGCCTTTTTTCTTGGGGCCTTCACACTCATTAGTAAAGGATCTTCCATCTCCTGCTCAGAGGATCTAGTTCTGCCTGCCACTGTTCTGGGGATTGATCCCAATTTTGCACTCAGCCAGGTAACTGTAGAGTTCCCTCCCCTGAATGGCACCCAGCCCCGCTGTGCCCGGTGAGCCTCTTCATCCATTTCTGCATGGGTGGTTGTGGGTGGTGAAGGGCAGGGGCCCAGCTGCTTCTTCAGCTCCGCTGTTCTGCACAACCTGCAGTCCCACACCAGAGCTGCAGGGCGCTGTGGCACCTGGGGCATTCCCCCCGCCCCGTGACCTAAGAAGAGGGCTTTTTTTTTGGTACTGGGGATTGAACCCAGGGGCACTCCACCACTGAGTCACATTCCCAGTCCTATTTTGTATTTTATTTAGAGACAAGGTCTCACTGAGTTGCTTAGGGCCTCGCTGAGTTGCTGAGGCTGGCTTTGAACTCGTGATCCTCCTGCCTCAGCCTCCCAGGTGCTGCGCCACCACGCCTGGCTAGGGCTTTCTTGAGTCAGTTACCACAGGTCCATCTGCTTTCCAGCACCCAGGCTTTGTCACGGTGGTCCTCTTTTCCCCTTTAAACCTGTGGACTTTGGTTTTAAGAAAAATTAAAATGTTCTTATGATCATTTTGGAGGGGTTCTGAAAGACAGAATGATAACTTAGGTGGTTGGCCCTCCATCTTCACTGAGATGCTGCTCCCTCTTCCCTTTGGTTGGGGACAGACACAGCCACATCTCCTTGGACCCTGTGTGCACTCACTGCCTTTGTCTGAATGGAAGTATCTGGAGCAGGTCTTTGTCAAGGGTAGGTATGCAGTGGCTCCAGGCCTCCCTTCCCCTTCTCACATCACGGCCTGGGCTCCCAGCATCCTCGGCCCCACCCTCTCCTAGAGACTTTCTCCTAAAACATCACAGACTCAGGTTCTCTGCAGGCTTTTCCTCCTCCCCCATGTTGAGCTGATCCATTTGGATTCTTTCAGGAGTGTGTCAGAATTGCTTGTCTGGTGAAAGAGCTCTAATTACAATTCAGATAAGTTAAGGCTTATTATTATTTTAAAGTAGACATTTCATGGATTTTAGGTGGAGGTGGGAATAATATTAGGTGAGGTGGGAGTAATAGCTCACCTGGCTGTCTTATCCAGTCCTGCGGCCAGTCAGTCCTCTTTGCTCTTTCTTGGTGCTTAGGAGTGGAGTTTATATCAAACTTAGAAAGGGTCTTGCCCCACTAAAATTATTGATCCATATATTATCTTCTGGTATTTCATGTTATTTTTTCCTATTTGAAGCTTTAGTTCATTTGAAATTTTTCTTGGTGTAGAGAGAAATATAGATTTCTTTCCAAATGTTTAGCCATTTGTTCAAACATTTGACACTGATTGGTTTTCTGATTTGAAAAAAAACATTCTTTGTTCATTCAAGTTCCTTCATATGTGTTAATCATCTCATGGGTTAACTTCCTAACACTGATTCCTTTTCCACTTTTTCTTGACAATTTGTAAACATTTGTGTTCTATTAAATAAATTTAAATATAATTTGGATAAATTAAAAATCCCAGTAGAATTTGGGTGTGCTTGCATTGTCTTTAGGTTCATTTAGGGAACACTGGTGTTTTAGTGATCACAGGTCATATTTCACCCTCTGGATGAGTCTAAGTTATCCAGCTAGCTGAAGTAATTGTTTGCTTTAAGATGTAAAAAAGTTGCCTCAACAGCCCGAGTCACACCTGACAGAAGTCCCAGTGTGCTTCCCAGTTTCGTGGCAGTGGAGGGCTTTGGTGTTTACTTTGTCCTGAGTCAATTACATGTTCTCCTTCCATGGAATTCTTGATCTCTGCTTTGGCTCTGACCCCTGCACATCTGCCTTTCTCCAGTCCACAACACTCCACTGGAAACCATCTGATCTTTTCACTGGCACCAGTGCAAGGCCATGAGCGTGCTAGATGGGCAACACTGGGGAGAGTTACAAGTCAGCCCTGAGCCGGAACATCTGGACCAACAGCCAGGCTGCACCCTCCCAAGCTCTGCCCTTGGTCAGTTACTCCACTGATCTTCCTTAGGGCCTCATCTATGGGAAGGAAAGACTGGAAAATAGAATTTTTGTGATTATTAAATGTATAGAGTAGGTAAAATATTAGTGCATTGTTGGAAAGTAAGTGCTCAATAAATTATCACCATCACCATCATCTTCACCACCATTATCATCATCATCGAAGGGTTGGTGACGATAGAAATGGGTCACAGAATAATGCTGAACGATGACTTAAAACTGAGTGCTGAATGTGTTCCCTCTTAAAAGCCATTCTGCTTGTCCTTTCACAGGAAGTGTTCTTCAAGTTCCACTTGTGGCCCTTACTTTGATCTCTTCTCTTCTCCTCTCTTGTTTATCAACTGCAGTCCAATCTCACCCTTCATTACAGTCGATTACAGAAGCACCAGATTTCTCTCTCCCAATTAATCCAGCTCAACAAACTATTTGACTAACCAAAATCAGGTTTTTTCTTTTGCTCTTAAGATCTGCAAAACTTAACTTCTCTTTAGACCATAAACAAATTCTACAGTGTTTCACAGCTCAAAAACACATTTTTACACCTTATATACTTAGTATCTAAAAGGCAGCTTGCTCCGTTTTTACAAATCTCCTTTACTGTCCATCAACGAATTTTGTTGTTTTCTTGATATAGCACATGTCTTGTTGGCAATTCTATATAAATTGTTATTATTCACAGAAGTTCTCATTTATTATATTCCTTAACTCTTTATTGTTAGTATGAGAAAAAATTATTACTTTTTTTGTACATTTGTTTTGAAACTTGAATTTTATTACCGCTGTCTCATATTGCTTCTAATAGTTTTCTCAGCTTATTGTCTTGGGTTTTCTCCGGTAGATAATCACTTTATCTGCAAATAATGTTGATTGTGCTCGCTCCTTTCCAACACTTTACCTCTTGCTTGGTTTATTGAGCTGGTTTGGACAGATGTAATGCAGCACCGATGACAATAACCCACTGGCATTTGGGGACTCTGCTAGCTAATCTTATGATTAAGATTTATAAATGAAATGAGTTCTGTAGTTTTCTTTTTAGTATTGTTTTGATAGGTTTTATTACAGTGCCTTGCTGGTTTTATATAAACAATAAAAGCAGTCCTTCTTTCTCCAAGTTCTGAGACACTTAAAATCATTCCTGTGTTATCTGCTCTCCGATGACTTGATCTTGGGAGCTGCCTGCCACTGGCCCTTCAGGAGCTGCTGTTCCACAGAACCTCACAGCCCATCTGAAGTTGCTTTTCTTGATGCAGGAAATTAATTTTTCTTGAACAATTATCTGTATCATCCAAATTTTAAAATTCACCTATGCAATTTTATAAAGTATTCTTTTATACTTTAAGAACATTCCCCTGTACCTATAGTAATTGGTACTTTCTTTTGACCAATTTTGGATATTTATTTCTTCCCACTCCTTTTCCCTCTTAGATTAAGTGGATTATGACTTTTCTTTCCTATTTTTTTTTCCAAATCTCTTGAATTAGTCAATTCTGCTTTTAAGGTTTTCTAGTTTAAGATTCTATTTCATGTTTTATATTTATCCTTTGTTTCTGCTTTAGGTTTGATATTCTTTGCCTAAATTCTTGAGTTTGGAGATTCATTCACCTCATCTCACTCTTTTTCATCGAGTAACAAAAGAGTTTAAATCCATAATCTTTTCCTCCAGGACTTTTGCTTTCACACTTACATTTTAGAGTGCAGTAATTGTTGTGGTTTTAGCAAAACAGGAATTTGAGAGAAAGTGGTGTATTTCCCAAGTGGTTGAAGTTACTGTTTGCTTGCTTCTGTTTATTTTTAGATGTATTGAATTTTGTTTAGAAAATGTGATCTGTCCTTTGTCTCTGTTTTAAGAGATGCTGAGTTTGTCTATGTGGCTTCAAGTGGAGCCCTCGCTCACGGTCCAGTCAAGATCTGCAGTTGTTTCATGAATACTTGAAAAGAACACGTGTCTCTAACATAATAACATAGCAAACAGGATCTGCACACACCTGTCATGAATGAGAGAGATGTACAATCTGGCTTTTTTTTTTTTAACTTGCCCCTTTCATTGGTCTGTAGTTGATTCTACAAGGGAATGGTTCTCAAAGTGTGGTCCCTGGACCAGATATATTCAGCATCTCCTGAGACTTTATTAGAAATGCAAAATCTTGGGCCCAACCCCAGCTCTGGTACTAGCAATCCACATTTTTCAAAGGCAGCACACTCATGTGTGAAGACCACTTGGAGGAGGTATGGGCTGTGGATCTCATTTTGTCTCCCTTTATCCTGAGGAATTATTCTTTTTCTATCCAATGACTTGAGAAAATGTCCCTGATGTATTACCAAGTGAAAAAATAAACCGCACAAACTGTACTTGTAATGTCATCCCAACATTTGCAAAAGAATAATTATATGTGCTTGTTTTAGTCAGTTTTTTCCCTGCTGTGACTAAATGATCTGACCAGCACAATTACAGAGGACGAAAGATTTCTCTAAGGTCTCACGGTTTCAGAGGTCTTAGTCCACAGAAGGCTGGCTCCATTCCCTGGGGCTCGAGGTGAGGCAGAACATCATGGCAGAAGAGTGTGGCAGAGGGAAGCAGCTCACATTATCAGGAAGGAGAGAGAGAGAGAGAGAGAGAGAGAGAGAGAGAGTATCTCCACTCTCCAAATGCAAAATATATACCCAAAGCCACGATTCAATTCCAATCTCCTCCAGTTACACCCTACCACTTCAATTAATCCCATCAGGGAATTAACTCACTGATTGGGTTAGGACTCTTACAACCCCATCATTTTTCCTCTGAACCTTTCTGTATTGTCTCACATGTGAGCTTCTGGGGGACACCTCACATCCATAAAAGTGCACATAAGAAAAAGTTCTTCAAGCAGGAAAAGGACTGAACACTTGAAATGCCTGGAAAGTCTATGAGAGGCCAGGAGCATCTTGAAGGGTCAGGAACCTGCACTTGCCCTCACCCAACCCGGGTCAGAATCTCAGTTCAGCCACTCGAGAGCTACAGGATCTTGGCGAACTTACATTATATTGTTTTCTTTTTTGCATATTTATGAAATTTTCTAAAATAAGCACATAAGGTTTTTATGAAAAACTAATCATAAAGCCACAAAACAGTAAAGGAAGAAGTGACAGAGAAGCAAAAGAAGAGCAATTAAAAAGAAGTTTAAGTGCTGAAATTTCCTACACAAGGCGCTGAACAGAAAAGAAGTCATGTGAGTTGCATAAAGGACAGTCTGAGGCTTGGCTTGAGGCAGGGCACAAGTGATGCCCCTCACACCTGGCTTCCTCTGTCTCAGCGCATCCCTTAGCTCTCTCCCCTGCAGGAGCCCCAGACTTCACACCCTTAACACTTGACAGGCAGGCAGAATTTCCCAGAATTCCAGTGGAAATCTCATCTCATGGGCACTGTTAGAGTCATATGCTCATCTCCTAGCCAATCAGAGTGACCAGGGAAAATACAATATTCTGATTGGTGTAAGCCTGGATTACTCAACCTCCAGAGTCAGGGCTGAAGTCAGCTTTCCCAGAACCCTATAGACTGATAGTCAGTGAAGGGTGATGGGAAATTCTAGGCAGCAGTAAACAAAAGATGCTCTTTGTTCATGAAAGGAGTTGGCTATGCAACTGCCAATTGCTTCAGGCACACCTTGCAGCATCCCTGTGACATCTGGAGGATAGTTTTGGGAGGTCTTCCTTTTCACGTCCATGGTGGCAATGGCTGTACTGGTCTGTGCTGAACCAAGCCTTGGCCAGACAGCAAATGACAGGTACTCAGGACATTGGGACCATAGGCTCATTGTCAATACCCTTCAGTCTGTGCTTTCAGCATTTCACAGAAGGAGAACTTCATAAAAGGCCCTTCTTGAACTTTCCAAAACTATTAATTGTCTGGGTTTCTGTTGGGATGCACAGAAAAGGCAATCCTGTGGTGGGGTCGGCGTGTGGGGGGATCTTCATTTCTATGTAACTCAAGTAACTCAAGCGCAGCTCTTGGACGTCTTTTATGACCTCCCGAAGAAGATTAGAGATGGTATAACAATGCTCCTGCCAACTTGCTAAGAAGTTTTATCGTTCTGTTTCACAGCTGGATATCTTCACCCCAATTCAATATCCTTGGGCTAAACAGAGTCTTCATTTTATGGCTGTTGTGAAACTGTATTCTTGGAACAATGACAACCTCTGACTCCTCTAAAATCACAGCCACTTGAACCCATCATGTCATTGGGATTGGCAATAAAAAGAGGTTGGACATTAAGCAGATATACCTGCGTCTCAGGCATCGTTCAGGTGCCAAAAGACAGACTGTGTGGACCAAGCTCCCTGCATAGGGAGGAAAGGAATGGAATGGAATTCCCCTGGGAAGTTGGAGCCTCAGGGTGTGCAAATCAAATAAACCTCCCTTGTGAGCAGGGCACCTTTCTATCTGACAGGGAAATGATCCAGTTCCCTTGGGCTATGACCTTTGTCAATACGCGATCAAGTATATGGTCCTGGCAGGAACCCATATAGAAGGAGGCACTAGCCTGGGCCATATGCACCTTGTTGTTTCCTTAATAAAATGAGATTTCATTACCTGGGGCTAGTCATCATTTTATCTTGCTTTGCCTCTTTTCTATTTCCTGGGCTTGGAGTGGGTTACCTGAAAAGAGAATTTTTCAATGCAAGACTCTACATTACAATCAACATCACTGTTTATTCCACTGCTATGCCAATCACTGTGCCTTAAGTACACTATCTTGAATCCTCACAACTCTCCAAGGTAGGTACCATAGTTACCGTTTTCAACAGGAGGAAACTAAAGTTCTGTCTTACTGGGTAATTTTCTCAAAGTCTTCCAGTTCTCTGTGATGAAATGAGCTATGGAACTAATCCCACTAAAACAAAATACTGTCTCTTCCCGTCATTATCTATCAATTGGTCTTGGCAAAATGTAGCCTGACTCCATGTTTGTCTCTGATTTCTGAAATCTGCAGTCTCACGGGAATTAAAAGCCTAACCCTTGAGGTGACTGGTCATCCGAGGGAATCCAGCCTTCTCAATGTATCACCCCAGTAGTGTCCTGGAGACTTCTGTGGGGATCCTTGCCTTGAGATTTTTGGCAGAGTCATAAGAAAGAACAAAATTTCATGCCCCTTCCCATCAGTGCATCCCTGTTTCCCTCTGTCTAGCCTCTGTCTTGGTTCAACAGTCCTGATGACCAGAGAAGATCAGAGTTGGGCCTTGGCCTGCGGCCCAACTCCATGGTTAGCACTTATCCAATGTGAAATGCTAATACTTGCTTTGTGATTTTACATTTTGAGGCAAGTATAAGGTTAAACCCAGTAGCTTAAAATACAAATAGCTTTAAAAACCCATTATGAAACAACAACCCTCATGTAGGAAACTAGGTGGCTTCTGCCCTTGGAAGGAATGGGGTGGGGTCCCATCAGACAAGCTACTCCTCAAGAGTCCCATGGAGGCTGGCGGACTGCAGCTGTGGATGTGCTGTGAGAGTTCCATCTGTCTGTATATCTTCAGAAGTGGGGTCAGCTTTTCTATTTTTCAAATATGGAGAACAAAATATTTCCTGTCTATGAAGTCCTATGATGCAAGCTGTGGCAATTTCTTTTCTTGAACAAATGCTTTTCAAGAACTATTCCAGAGAGGCTGTTCCAGGATTTGTAACTGGCATCTGAAAATGCTGCCTCAAGGGAAACACACAAAGCCACAAAGCATTCCAGAGACTCCTGTTGGCTCTGTCCCTACATTGTATGTTGGGCACATTCTCATACCTCTTTATTTCTCAGAGGACCCAGGAGGGATCCCTTTTCTCCCTCTTTATGCCTGCTGAAGGTTAGGCATGCACAATGCTCTATCAGCTCAGTGGAACCTTAAACAAACCATCAACTCCTGAGTAAGACTGATAAACTTTCCCATGGCGAGAGGACAAAGCTTCCCCATCTGCTCAATGGCTAGTTCATTCATTCAACAATCTTTGAGTCCCTACTATATGCCAAATGCTGCTGTAGGTTCTGGGAATTTGAAGACAGAAGACCCATCACCAGTCTGCAGTCTGGCTGAGGAGAAAGAGAAGGAAATGGCTTGAAGGCCATGTGGTAAGGCTTCCACCAGAGAGATACTCTCAGGATACTGGTCAGGTGAAGGGGGGAAAGTGAAGGAAGTGATGGCCAAAAATGGCTTCCTGGAGGAGGTGACCCTGATCTGAGCTCTGAAGGACATGAAGAGAGTTAGCAAAATGTTTAAGACAAAAGGAGCAGCCTGAGTGAAAGGAAGGGAGAAGCATTGTGGGGGTTGTAGCAGTGTATGTGATGGCTCAGAGAGGAGGAAGACCAGTGAGCCAGGTGTAGTCAGGGCAACATGCTAGCTCATGACAGCATGGCCTCTGTGATCAGTCCCTCGTCTTTGGTCCATGGGAACATTGTGGCACTGAGGGGCATGTGCATGGAGCTCCTTGTAGTCTTGGTAGCCCATCCAAAGACATCTCCAAGGTTATGGCAATGTTGGTTATCACCAATCACTGTCTATTTTGGATTTTCCAAAGCAGATGCACACATGTGCATGTATCCACACAGTCATTATTCAGTGACTACAGTAATTCATCCAAAACTACAATACCAATTGGGTGTGAAGGGTTAGGAAAAAAAATCAGACTTTGTACTTCTGGTGTACCTGATTTGTCTTCATTTATGAAAGAGAAAAGTTTCACCAACCAGCCCTTCAGATGTTCTCCCCAGACCTTTCCCTGGCTGATTGAGGAAGCTCCTCCATCCCCTGACTCCTCCCCAGAACTTCTCATATTTTAACTCTGCTCCTCCAGCAATGTCCCCACCTCCATTCTCATTCTAACCATTCTGTCCCACAACCAAAAGTCAGGAGTGGTTTGTCCTGCTGGTACCCATGGCCTCCCTAGTTCAGTGATGAGTGAGGGAAGGTGAAGGCCAGAGAACTTTGGAACTGAAAGTTGTCTGGGGGCTGGAAAAAAAGGTCTTCTAGCTCAAGTTGCATTTTCTTAGTTTTCCTTTCGCTGCCCACTATTGTCTTTGGAGAAGAAAATAAAAAGCACACATGATATACCAACAGCATGAGATTCTTTCCAGAAGGCTTTGCTGAATTCATTCATGAAAGCCCGAATCTCTGTTGGAGCAAAATGACTGAGCCAGACTTATTTATCCCTTTGCCCACCTTCAATTTCTTTATTCGTCCCTCTATCATTCACACCACACTGCAGAAATACCCATCATTCTTTCCAAATTCTCCCTTTTCAAGGGGGTGAAGAACTCTTGTCCTGCCATCAAAAAATATTGGTGATCTCAAGAGGGTCCATGCATTAACACCTACCAGTTTCTACCCATTGGGCTCAACTTTGTGCAAGCATTATTCAGTATCTGAGTACCCACTAACCACTTCCTATTTGTTCAATGAATGGGTGTTTCCTTGTGCTCTCCATTAGCTTGAATTAGGTATGATGATTTCCAATTTATAAATGAGAAGGCTAAAGTTCAGAAGGTAAAGTTGCCCATAGTCATTTAGTTGAGAAATGGAAGCTTCTGGTTTCTAACACAGGTCTCTCTGGCCCTATAGCTCCTGTTCATTCTACTAAACCAGGCAGTCCTCCACCCACCAACTCATTAAAAACAGTTCATGCTGATCAGAGTACTCCTCTGCATGGACGGCTATGGCAGAAGTCTTGGTGCTGGCTAATGAGACTGTGGGCTTGGGGAACTCTTCATGACGCTTGGTCACCTCCCAGTTGGCTCTGTCCATGGAGCTGTCTCCTTCATCTATATTCCACCATGATCACTCAGTCCTCCATTCATTCCACAACTTTCTTGTGTTGGCTGTATTCTAGGGCTAGGAACACTGAGAGGACTCCCACAGCTCTTGCCTCCAAGGACACTAGAGTTCCTCACAGTGTTTCCATCACCTCTGTGACACCCTAATGACAAAGACAGTCTCATGAGTGCTTTTGTTTCAAGCTCTAGATGAAATACCTGTCCGAGGGTAGGCCTGCAGTACATGTTGGTTGTCCTGGATGGATGGATGTGGTGTCCAACATAATGGATGGTGCCGTCTATAAAGATGCCTTCCTTGGGCCACAGTCATGCTCTGGGGGACATGAGTCTGAACTAATTACTTAAGGTCATTGAGCTATAATTTTATAAAAGTCACAATGGTCTTAATATGGAGAATTGCTTAGAGAGTTAGATTCATATTCTTTGCTCCCTCCCACTAAGAAACAATTGTAGTCATTTTTATGCAATTAGCAGGTAAAAACTCATTCAAAATTTTTCTCATTATGTTTTCCAACTAGGTTACACACAAAGATGGTACAGAGTTTAAAAATCACAAAAGGGCATAATATTACAAGGAAGTATCCCATCTGTGGTCCCCAGACACAGGCTCTCATTTCTAAAAGAATGGAGTATACCTCCAGAGCTATTCTGTGCACACACACGTGCTCCTAAGCTTACCTGCAGCCTCCTGCCCGCCACAGAGGGCGGCATGCTTTGCACAGGGCTCTAAGCTTCACTGTGTTCATTTAATACCACGCCCCAAAGACCTTCCGTGTTATTACATAGATACCTTCTCATTTCGCATGACTATTATATGCATTGTACCATATTTCATCTCATCCCCCATGGAAGTACACTTAGGCTGTTTCCAAACATTTGACTTACAAAACAAAGCCATAGCAAATATCCTCATACCTGTATCATTCTGCACATCTATAATATGGCTGTATGATAAATTCCTAGAAGTAAAATCTATTTAAATATTTTACATTAAATTTAAAATGTATTAATTCTAATAAATAAAATTAAATGAATTCCTAAAAATAATGGTCAGGGATGCATGCATTTTAAGATACACATAGCCTGACCGGTTCTCTGTAGTGGCTATGCCAACTTTTGCTCCCACACAAATGCATGACAGAGGCTTTTCCCCATGGTCAAGATGATTGGAAAGTCAAAAATTTTGATCTATGCTAATCTTATGAAGTTTTCACATCCATTTCTCTCATTATGAGATCTTATTTTTCAATAGTTTAATGCTAAGAAGCCCTCACTCTCCTGATATTACAGGTTCTGCAACTACAATTTTTTTTTTAAAATATGGAACGCTTCACGAATTTGCGTGTCATCCTTGCTCAGGGGCCGTGCTAATCTTTTCTGTATTGTTCCAATTTTAGTATATGTGCTGCCGAAGTGAGCTACAAATTTTGAGTTCATTCTGAACCACTCTTCACTCAAAGTTAAAAGGATGCTTACTTAGTTTTATAAATTGCATTTTTTATCCCTGCTTATCCCAAAGTGAACTTGATGCAGCTTAGTAAGCATACAAAATAAAGAGAAAGAGAATTTTCAAATCAAGACAAACAAAAATAGAGGCAAATGGTAAAAAATAAGAGGAAACTTAGCAGAGTAATTTTCCTTCAGGTCCAAAAAATGACTAATGTCGATCCACAATGTTGGCCTTCAGCTTCCTGGAGATCAAGGCAAACAGGGAAGTAGGAAAATATAATCAGCTAATCAATGTTCACCATTCAAAAGGAAAAACAATTTAGAAAATCCAAACCTTTTATAGCTTTTAAATCTATGAGAAGTTCACATGGTTTATTGCTGAAGGGATTCTAGAGAATGAAACAGGTAATGTCTTCACCAAGATCCCCCAAATCGAAGAAAAAATAAGTGCTTGGGGACTAGCACTATTGTGTTGTATTCCCAGAGTGCGTTCTAGGATCCAATCTCTTTAAAGGCACCCCTTCTCCTCTGGGGACCAACTCCCTGACTCTCCTGGGTCCAGGTGGGGGCCTCACTGGCCATGCCCCGCTTTTCCACTCTGAATACCACTGCAGCACACACCTGGTCAGAACTGCAGTGACCCTGGGTCTGCAGGTGAGACTTAGTCTGCCTTGGTCAAGCAGTTCCTCTGGTCTCAGCAGTGTTCTCTTACAAGCCAGGGGGTCACGTGGCTATTGAGAGGCTTCGGGTCCTTTCTATCATGTTGCTCAACTGAACTTTCAAGTGGCCATGCTTCCCATGGCTTGCTTGCTTTGGAGGGAATGAGACCATGTCCAAAGAGAAACAGGGAGGAGGGCAGTATGAATGGGGAGAGCCAGGTGGGGTAAAGTCCTTGCAGCTCTCTGCCTGCAGTCCTTCCAGTGTCCAAACCTGAGCCATTTGCTACATCTGGTGGTGCGGGAGTAGACGCTCAAGCTGATCTGCCCGGTACAAATCCCAGCTGTGGCTGCAGAGCTGTGACTTGGAGGCAAATGGCCTCATTTCATGGTGCCTCAGTTTCTTCCTCTACAAGATGAAGTGCATGAATGTCTTACCTCACAGGTTTTGAAAACTGAATGTTAATATAGGAAAGGGCTGTGGCCAGTGCATTATCACATGGGAGTTGTTTTTTTTTTTTTGTTTTTGTTTTTGTTTTTGATTTGGTGGAGGTTAGTTTGAATTGTCTCTGTCATGTGCACTGGAAAGATTCCTGATCAATAGAGTGAATTTCGTGGGTGGCAACTCAGTTGGATTTGAGAGAAAGATAAAGCTATCTCGTGTGGCAGCTGGGCCTCTACATCCATCTGAAGCCAATGGCTTGCTTTCCCCAATGGCCAAATCTTCCAATCAAGAAAACAAACAAGCTGCATGCCATTAGCTGGGATTACCCAAATCCATAATGTGCCCTTGATTACATCATCTGTAGAGTCATCATGATCAGAGGACTTGATATCTGAAGGCCATGTGCAGGGACATCAGTGCCCCCCTTCCCAGATGTGGGAATGAGGGGTGCCCGAGTCCAGGACCCAGCAGGCTGCACCAGATTGCCGTGTGTGTTCATGGAGTGTGGATGATTGGCTTCTAGATTCTTTCTATGCAGAGGCCGTATCCCTGCATCCAGCCCATACTGGGCCCCTAAAGGGAAGCCTGAAGCTGCCTGTGGCCCACACTTCAGGGTCTGCACTGCCATCGGGGCTTAGAGCAGCCTGGCTGGAGCCCCCTCACCCCCAGATCTGCCATCCGGCTGGGTCTGCTCGGCGGACAGCGGTTTACAGTTTGGCTGAGTACAGTCTGACTCGGAGGAGGGAATAAAGCCGAGCATTGTGCTGGGCTTGCAACACCGTCCCGTCCCAGAGTGCCCGATGTGTTTGTTACCCGGATCGGCTCTGAATGTTCTCTTTGTCGCAGCCCTTCGCGTGCTGAGGAGGGTTCGCCTTCTCCGCGGCAGTCCAGGGTTAAATAAATACATTAAGGCAACACACTCGGCGTGACACTGGAGCCAGCCTCAATGGCTCACATAATTCACGTGGCACAGGACAGAGCCGCTGTGGGTTTGCATGTGTTTAGAGATGGATTTCTTTGTTCAGAGCCGTTGCTGGAGGAAGGGACAGCCACACTCGGACTCGGCTGGCCACTTTCCTCCAGCACGTCTGCTCCAGAGCCTCTAAATCCCGCGCAGACGAATGCAGAACCTGACCTCCAGCCAGTTACAGGATCCCACGCTGACATCACCGCATAAATATAGCCGGCAAAGAAAGGCGTGATTAAGCTCAGTGCTGATTTTTATCACTTTTCCAGCGCACCAGCAGTCTGCTTGTTCGTCATGCACCTTTACAAAACCCATAATATTTAGAAATGTGCTGTGTTAGCCCCAGAGGCTTAAATAAACTAAAGCCTGCGAGTAATGTTACGAATTACCTTCATGTGTGAAATTATGACTCGCTAGGATACTCAATAAGGCCAACATTGTACACACCCGGTTCTTTTGGGATTTTATGTGTTTCTCCTTCTGAAATATCTCTTTCAGACAGCTTTTTAAGTAGAAAACCTTTCTATTTCAATACTACTGCATGTGTCTGAGATACTCAAGAATGAGTGAAACTGTACATTTAAAAAAATGCAGAATCTCTCAACGAATTTGCACTTGGGTTCACAGAGGATGTACTGGGAGAAGGGGTCACTGCAATCTCCTCTAAAAGAACTGGATTTTCATTTTCTTTAAAAAGTAGATAGAGCCAGGCGTGGTGGCACACATCTGTAATCCCAACAGCTTGGGAGGCTGAAGCAGGAGGAACACAAGTTGAAAGCCAGCCTCAGCAACTTGGCAAGACCCTAAGCAGCTTAGTGAGACCCTGTCTCAAGAGAAAAAATAAATAAAAAGGGCTGGGGATGTGGCTCAGTATTTAAGCACCCCTGGGTTCAATCCCCAGCATAAATAAATAAATAAGTAAATAAGAAAAATCTGGTTTCTAAGTAAAGCAGTAATCCTCAACTAAGGGCAATTTTGTCCAACAGGAGATACTTTGCAATGTTGGGAGATATTTTTGACTGTCATGGTAGGAAGGGGGACAGGATACTACTGGCATCCAGTGGGTAGAAATCATGATACCACTAGACATCCTGGCATGCACAGGGCGGCTCCACTCAGCAAACTGTCCATTCCAGAATGCCAACAGAGCCACGGCTGGGAAGCTGCAGTGCAGTAGCTATGGGGTGGGTGGGGTGGGCTGCACCTCTGGCGTGTTCCCACAGGTCAGGCAATTCAAACTCCCTAAGGTGCTCATGGAAGCACTAACCTTACCTTCCAGCACATTTTCTAGCTGCTACATATTGTTTCAAAATTCCCACCCACCACTTTACCCTTAGTGTACCACCATAAAATGCTTTATTAATGAGATTTGCCTGGCTCAAAATCCAAAGAGAAAAGGAGCTGCTCAATTCTTTTTGAAACTTTTCATTTTGAAATGATGTAAAACTCACACAGTAGTTTCTAAAGCAGCAGAGGGTACCCTTGACCCTGCTGCCCCGTGACATCTTATGTAACTGTAGTACAGTACGGAAACCAGGTGGTCGACGCAGCAGCAAGACCACGGCATCTCCTCCCTTATCTGGAATGTTGAGGAAGGCCCTGACTTGGCTGGCCACTTTTCTTCAACAAGTCTATTTAAGAGTCTCTGAATCCCATTCAGATGAACAAAGGACAAGTCTGTCGGCTGCAGTCTGGAAAGATTAAACAAAAAATTTCAGAAATGAACCACTCATAAGTTTTCAATCATGTTCTGTTCTGAATAGTGTGATTGTCTCATGCCATTGGCTCTGTCCTGCCTGGGATGTGAGTCATGCCTTTGCCTAGTGCATCCGGGTGGTATTTGCTACCCACCTGATAGTCACTCTGTGGCCATTCTGGTTATGAGATTATCATGGTATCAGAGTGCTTCTGTTCAAATAACCATTATTTATCTAATCATGGCCCCAAAGTCCAAGAGTAGAGATGCTGGCAATATAAATATGCCAGAGAGAAGCCACACAGTGCTTCCTGTAAGTGAGAAGTTGAAAGTTCTTGCTTTATTAAGGAAAATAAAGCATATGCTGAGATTGTTAAGATCTATAGGAAGAATGAATCTTCTTTTCATGAAGTTGTGAAAAAAGAAATTCATACGAGTTTTGCTGTCACATCTCAAACTACAAGTTACAGCCACAGTGCATGATAAATGCTCAGTTAAGATGGAAAAACCATTTGCATATGCATATGTGGGAAAGATGTGCAGTGCATGAAGTTCAGTACTGCCTGTGGTTTTAGGCACCCACTGCCATCTGGAAGGTGTGACCCTTGGATAAGGGAGGGCTACTGTGCTGTAGGCCACATATGATCTGAGTTTTGCATTTGCTCAAATTTTAAATGATAAGACACTGAGAAATATATTCCTCCAAATTATTCAGCTTTATTCCTCTAGAAATGCCTTGCATGGAACCGAAACAATAATGATCGTTTGCATCTAAATGTTCCTCACTGACAAGGTCCCACCTGATGGGAGGAAAGGAAGTTACAGAAGGAAGTAATTGGCTTCTAGTGTTATTAACCAATGTCCACCCTCTTCGAATCAAAGACCCAAGTGATACTTCCTGGTTTTCCATCCCTTCTTTTCGAAAATTTTTTAATTTGTTCTTTTAGTTATACATGACAGTAGAATGCATTTCTTATTGTTCTTTTTTAATTTGTCAATTTATAAGTCTTCCAAAAGCATAAGTATCAAACCTCAGGACAAAATGTAATGACTTTCTCAACTTCCCCCCTCTGGCACTGAGGACACCTGGAAGCACTCTCTAGCCTCCCCTGTCAAGATATACAGTGGTTTTTCTTTTTCTTTTGTTTTTCATAAATAAAAGTGGAGTGCTGTGACCCAGGTCCACCTGAGGGAAGGTGTGGTCTTCACTGATGCCCTGCTATGACGACCTTCAGATGGAACCCATGGAGCTAAGGTGCCACAGTGCTGCCTTCGCCCTCAGCATCCTCCAAGAACCCTGGAGGGCAGGCAGCGTGGGAGGCCTGGCCCCAGGTAGAGTCCATCAAATTGTGCTAGCCTCGAAAGTCACTAAAATATACTGAAAGATGGACAGAAAAAGTTCTAACAGATGGGGTGTTAGCACAGTCTTTCAGAGTGCCATCTGAGAAAGCTAATGTCCTGTGGAAAGGAAAGTCCCAGATCAAGGAGTCAGAAGAACTGAGTCCAAGTCAGCTTTCAGCTTTGCCACTTTCTGGCTCTAAGGAAGTCAGAATGCTTCCCTGAGTGGGGAAGGAGCTGAACTGAGTTCATCAGTTTTTCTCTCTCTCTGTCTACACAGACACACACACAGACACACACACACAGACAGACACACACACACACACACACACACACACATTAATCCATTGAGAGAGAATTGGCTTATGCAATTATGAAGGTTGAGAAGTCCCCTGAAGACCCAAAGAAACTAAGGGTGCAGTTCCAGTATAAATCTGCAGGGGAGTCAATGGTGTGAATTCTAGTCTGAGAGCAACAGAGGATGAGACTCTCATCTCATCATCAAGCAGTGAGGCAGGGAAAAAAGGCAGTTGAATACCTCCTTCCGCTCCTTGTGTTCTGTCTGGTCCTCCACAGATTGGATGGTGTTCATCCACACCAGGGAGGGCAGACTCCTGAGCTTAACATTCAGATGCTAATTTCATCTGGAAACGCTCTCACAGAGATAATCAGAAAAAATGTTTTGCCAGATATCTGGGCATCTCCCGATCCAGGCAAGTTGACACATAAAATTAACTACCCCACATAACATCTAGAGGAATAAGTGGTAAAAGAACATGTCAGGTATGCTACATACTATGCATAGCCTAAAGATCCACCCTGATGTTGTGGAATGAGAAGGGTCCAGTGAAGGATAAATTACCTCTGGACTCCAGCAGGCCAGGGAAGGAAATTTTGATGAAGGTAGACAAAGTAGGCTTCCCTATCCTAGCAATATTTCTTTTTTGAACTTGGAGATTCCTTCCATTATTCTTGAGAGTTTTTGTATGATTTTAATATCTAAAATTGCTCAAGATTTGAAAAAAAATGTCTGCCATCATTCAAAGGGGCTCTGAGTATAAAAAGAAGGAAATTTATTGAGTTCCTGGGAACTGTCTGAGTGGAACTCCATCACTTTGTTTCCTTGGGCAATCTGCTGACTGCTCTGTGCCTTGGTTTCCTCATTTGTCAAGAGCACCTTCTTCATAAAGATACTTCAGAGGCTTAAATAAGATAATTTTTGAGGCCCACTAACCACCATGCTTGACATATAACCATCTATGAATGTAAGACTTTAGCTACTGCACAATACATTAGATTAGCCCATCATCCTGATGACTCATTCATTGACAATGAGTGGTACTGTGTGCAAACAATAGAGATGCTTCCATCTCTGGCCATTGCTATGTAATATTTAGGACATGGAATAATGTTCTTATTACAATCTCAGATTTATGAGCCAGAATCTTACTTGAATAACTTGGGTCACTTCACTGAACTATCTTGCGGAGAGATAGTTGAATCTTTGTTTGGATTCCAGCCAATAGCCATAAAAATTCTTTGCCACTCAGTAAGGTTATGTATTATAGCATTGTAGGCATCCTGGATATCAGGACTTTCACTTTTTGGCTGTGCCTGATAAACTTGAACATAAGACACCTTCAACAGCTCTAAGATTTATAGCAACAAATTCCAACTTCCTGGCCCCAGGCCCATGCAAGTCATATTACTTACTACCATATAATGTTACCCTTGGTAGCCAAATCTCAAAGCAAGGTGCCTAGAACAATGTTAAGCTTCATTGCCAAAATACCAGAGAGATGGAGCTGGCTTTAATAACTATAAGCCACATTTACATCTCTGTGTGCTCCAGTTAGAACCAACATGGAGAAACTTTTCTTTGCCGTATGACTCTCAAGTCCTTCTGATAACATTTAAGAGAGATTTTCTATCTTAAAAACAGTCTGGGGATAACTGGCTGATTGCTGGGATTTCTGCTCAACAAAGAGAGTAGAGACAGTGGATTACAACATGAAACCTCAGATGTCCAAAGGGACATAAATGTCACCTAGCCCTGCCATCTGCAGGTCCTGGATCTAATCCGTTTTAAGAATGAAAGCGTCTTTCTATCCTTAAACAGCACAATTCTCCCAGCCTTTTCTTGGGCCTATAAATTTGCTTTTTAGATGTAGGTTTTTGAAGTAGAGTCTTATTGATTCAACATCTGGAACTACTCAGGTGGTTTGTCTCTGCCGACTTTATGAACAATA
The DNA here is from genome assembly GCA_020662805.1 of Glaucomys volans. Lineage (NCBI taxonomy): Eukaryota > Metazoa > Chordata > Mammalia > Rodentia > Sciuridae > Glaucomys > Glaucomys volans. The sequence continues at coordinate 284,401 of JAJEJO010002228.1, read as the reverse complement.
AAAGCAAACCACTGGATGATCTCTGGATATTTAAACTTGGGGCAGAGGCATCCTGGCCTCACTGCTGACAAACACAAGATTTTGATTTTCCCTGCTGGAGCCAAATACAACAAATGTGGTTGTGACTATGAGGCTAAGTGTTCTTCTCAAAAATAGACTACTTGTCTATGATATAATTTTTTAACCGTGGGACACATATTTTAGCATTTCTAAAGTTCGTGAAAAATCTTAGGTCTGTCCCCAAACCAAGCACAGTTTCACTTTAAAAAAAAAAACAAAACAGACTACAGTTGATTACTTGCTAATTATAGTTTCCCCCCAAACTGAGAAGAAACCTATTGAATTAATGGAGCAATAGCTTGCCAACCCCACTCCTGGAACTATTTTTTATTATGTGGAGAAAGACTTCTGTGAAGTGATTGCTGAGCAGATTTCAGCTAATATTCAATTTTATAAATGGCCTTAGAAATGTCATCAGAACAAAAGACAAAGGGTCCTTGAGGCTAAGTATGAGAAAGAAAAATTCAACTGCACAAATTTGATTGTAAAATATAGAAAAGTATGTCTGTGATATGGAAATAACTCCTGATGATCACTATATATTATTAGGTGATGTGAAGATGGCAATGTCCTAATACCACCAATGCTAAAATACATGGTTGGATGAGTCGTAAGAAGATGCACCAGCACAGATTGACACAGGCCACCAACAGCACTGCTAGTCTAATACATGCTAAGTCACTGGAGACCAAGAGAATCCCTTTTACTTGTTTCTTCATTCTTAATACCAAGCACCATACCTGGTATAGACTAAGGTGCTTAATATACATTTAACTGTGGAATGCAAGGTTAATAATGAATTTATGGCTTTATTGAACAGAATGTTACCAAAAATTTGTAATAGTTCCACCTTGACAGTCGTGTACTTCAAGGGGACTTCAAAATGAGACCCTAAGACAGATTAAAGCCCTCTGACTCCATATTGAAAAAGAAATCTTCCCTCACCTATACAGATTATAATCAGAAAAGTGACTTTTGAAGAGTCATTTGGAAGTGGACCCCTTTCCACTGCAATTTACCCCATGCTAGGATGATCTTCTAAAAGTGGAGGTCATGTCATCTCACTGCCCTGTAGGGGCTCACCATGGCCCACTTATCAAGACTGAACAACCTCCCGCAGAATCTGCTTCCTGTCTCATCTGCAGCATCTCCTCCCTGCTCCAGGCACAGGGGTCTCCAGTAAGGCCAATCTCTGTCTTTCCCCATGGCCTTTGCATTTGAGCTTCTGATTTCCTTCCTCACTTATCCATGGGGTCAGTTCCCAAGTGTCCCAACAAATGCTACTTACTCAAAGAGGCCTCCTCCCACCACTCAGTCTAATGCCCTCATCTCATGGTCCTGACTATCCCATAATCCTGTTTATTGCCTCTTAGGTTGCAGGGGATGGGAGCAGGGAAAGGGTAGAGATGGTGGGAAACAGTTGACAAAGTATTAGGTTAGGACTAAGTTTTGTAAGGTTCTAGGTGTCAGTGATGGAGTTCAGATGACATCTGCAGAGCCATCTGGCATCAGCTGGGGAAGTTGCAGGAGAGGTTCCCATTGTAGTATGGACGGGAGATCATGCTGAGGAGACTGGAAGGCAGGGTCTCTTCTAGGAGCTGCCATGAGGGTCCAATTTGAGGTGGTGATGGTCCACATGAAGGCAGTTGAGATGAGATGCAGAACAGGAGAAAAAGATAAGTAAAACAATTCCTGATCCCAAGGAACATACTCAACAGGGGAGAAGCCCAATACTGACATAACTGAACTGCAAAATCCTGTGAAGAAAGAACTCCAAGAGACACCTGGAAGGATGATGCTCCCCTGAATGGTCCTGCCTGACGTCATTTCCTCCCTCCCATCATTAAAGCAACGGTTTCATTCATTTCCTCTTTGGAACTCTTGACTTGTCTCTTCATTTTCAGCAAAATTTGATTGGATTTCTTTTTCTCTGTTTTCCTTTTGAAATTAGAATAATCTTCCAACAAGAGTTAAAAGTGAAGTTTACGGAGGGATAAGCTGCAACTCTTTTAAAGATCTAGCACAAACTCAAAAGAGTCTAAATTCAAAATAATAAATGCATGCTACTTCTCAGCTGTGAATCTGATAAAAATTAGAAAGGAAAACAAATAGTTATCAGAAGTGCACTTTCCTTTGCTAGATAAATATGTGAACATAACTTCTCTACAGATTAAGTTAGTGCATACACGGATGGCGAAGGCAGAGCTGAACAGACAACAGGCAAACATTGCTGCAGATGATGACTATATGTGCTCAAGAGGCGAATGGCCAGTGGGTACTATGGCAGCACGTGCTTGAATATCTGCTCCAAATATATGTTTTTGAACCCAGTGCTTGAGTTTTAATATTGATGATGTAGCTCGAGAACTGTTACACACGCTGTCGCTGGAGAATTTTATTAATTCGAGCTCTGATAGAGTCAACTGTGAATTACTTCAACCCAATAACAATTATGCCACTAATAGCACTATTAAATTGAGGTCACTGTGAATAAATTCTGGCTAACAAAGGAGATTATAAGACAAGCAGTTGCAGATTTAGGTGGGTCTCAGTTCCAATCTGTGGTCTACTACTGCCTGGCCAGTCATTCACCCTCAATGAACCTTTGTTTCCTTATCTGTAAGATGGGTTGAATCCATATGTGCTTCCTAGGAATGTTGTGAGGATTCAATGAAATGTGTGTAATGTTTTGTATGTAAAACCCCTTTACAAATGGGTTTCCTTTCCCTTGAGGACCTGGACAACTCAATTACACTAGGTGCCTCAGTTTCTCACAGTGTAAGATGACTGAAAACATGAATTACTTGGTGGAGAGTGGCCCTGATATAGAATAAAATGAGTGCCAGGTTATAGTTTCTTTCGTTTCCTTCCATCAGGGAATATAGAAATTGCCAAAAACCTGGCTGGCTGAAATTCTAAAGACCATGAAGTTTCCATCTTTTCCAATACTAAGGGCTAAGTCAATTAAACAAATCCATAAGTCTTTAAACATCTGCCTTATTACTTTTGCAAAGAATGCGAAAGCAAAAGAGAGGAAATAATAATCAATTCAAATTTTAGGTTTGATCAGGATTACCTGGCATGTGCAGGGACAGTTGTGAGGTCAGAGAAATTTTCCCTGTTTTTAATAAACCAAAGAGATTTTTCTGGCTATACAAATCATGTATACTTAACACCTATTAAATAGGTTGGCAGCTGACTTTCAATAAGTATCAAATATGAAAAGTAGTGACAGAGTCTTTTAAAATGTGTGATTTCATACACCTACCAAGAAATACTCCAATGTTATAAAGTCCTCTGTAGGTTTTAAAGCACTTTCATTTGCATAAGAGCACTGAATTCCTATTGTGCCCCCTTTCTAGATGAGAAACCGAGATGGCCTCAAATCAGGTCTTCCAAAGCCGAGGCTGAGACTCTTCTCATCACCGCAGGAGTTACTTCTACGTGATATTTAATACCTAAGTTAGAAAATACGTACCACAACATCTGACTGCTGTCTTTATAAGAAGTGGAAATTTGGACACACAGAAAGATATGACAGATGCGTGCATACAGAACAGAGGTTGTGAAGATGCAGTGAGAGGGCAGACATCTCCAAGCTACGAGAGACACCTCAGGGGAGGGCACACCTCCTGACACCTTGACTTTGGACTTCTAGCCTCAGGAAACAAGAAAAAATTTTTTGTATTGTTTAAAGAACACAGTCTGTGGAATTTTGTTATAGCAACCCTAGCAAACTAATACACATCAATACAAGATGAAAGAGAGCGTGCACCAAGACTAACCACCCAACTTAAGAAACAATCACAGCTATGTGTTCCAGATTAAAATCTCTTTCTTTCCTTTCATAGATAATTACAAATTTTCACTTTGGGGTGTGTATCAGTCAGGGTCCAAACATGAGGAAAGAATCTGTGTAGTAATTTGAATTTGAAAAGGTTAATGTAAATAATTATTAGTCTAAGATATGATTGGAGTAATGGTGGACTGGCTAGTACCTACTAGAAGTAGACAAACAGATAACTAGAACCTCAAGGAGTGTAGGAGCAACAGCTGAAAGGAGCAGGGCACAAGTAGGGAGCCCAAGGAAGAGTCCCCCCACCCACCCCCATTGGAGGTCAGAATGCCGATCTTACTGTGGAGGACATGGTTGCGACTCAGAGGACGGTGAGGAAGTTGCTGTGGTGCCATGCCAGAGAAACTTCTAGAAATCTGCCCTTGGGGTGCCAGGGAAAGCTACTCAGGGAGTGGTCTCTCTGTGACGTGCGATGGGTATCATTTATGAGAGTACAAGTTTGTCTGGGGGTGGTGGGGAAGACGGCATGCCACTGGGTGCTGTTGACTATGTACTTCATAGGTGATGGAGGCCGAGGAAGCTGTGGAGGCCGAGGAAGCTGTGGGTACCACAGAAACCAGGTGCTGGAGAAGCACTGCCAGGTGCCAGAGACCAGCAAGCCACTAGAACCAGATAGAGAAACCCCCTCCTCCTGCATCAGCCTCTCCAGTGCCTCCTAACAGAGCTTGATCTTTTGCCACTGGCAAAGGAAGAGCATGAGAACGGCTCTCCACGTTTTCCCGGACTTGGCAATGAAGAAAGAATTTGAAGGCGATGCACGGAAGACGGACACAGGATGGCACCCAGCTGCACTAAACCTGGATTCTCATGTCCTGGGGTGGCTAACGGACCCATGCCAATGCTCGAAATCCAGTTTAATATAGTCCCAAAGAAAATATCGATATTTGGGGCAGGTTTTCCAAGCAGAGGCACAGAAATTTTAAAAGAGCAAAGATAGGAAAAAACAATGCAGAACAATCTGCAGAAACAGAACCGCATGTCCTTAGATGGAGCCTCTCGTCTCAGCAGTGACAAAAGACTCACAGGGGGCGCAGCCCACAGCGTGACCCAGAGGCAGCCGCTGTTCCTGGATTTTAATCTCCTGGACTTCCGTGTTCATAAAGTTATGTTTGTCTGAATCACAATATTTACAAGTTAAATATTTAAACCTCAGTCCTCTTGGAACTAGCCAGTACTTAGTGCCAATATGTTTCTTTCTTAATTGACTCTAAACTAGTTCGATAATTAATTTTAAATAATAATAATCTCTAACGATTTTTAATTATGGAGAGGGAGAGCTATCCCAAAGAGCATTTCAAACTTACAGCTTTAGCCAATGGAAAGTTGGCATCTCTGTTTTTTAAAAATTCTTCTAAAAGGTTCTAGTTCTGCAAAGAGTGAGATAAGTCTCTGAGAAACCAGAGTCGTGCAATGTTAGAGTTGGATGGGACCTTGGGTGACCATTTAGGTAGTTCTGCTTTTCCTTTCATGTGGGGGAATTGAGTCCCAAGGATCCTTGCCCCAAATTACATGGCTCCTGAATGACTACATTGGAACTAGATTCAAGATCCTACAATTTCTTTACATTTTCTTGGTGGCCACCTCCAAAAGAAATCATGCTGTTCTTGACATTTTCTAGGGTAAAGCTGAGAATGTAGGGAAGGAAGGAAAGGGGGAAAGACTCGGGCACAACCTACTTGTATCTGCAATTCCCCCAGGTGTGCTGCTGTGATCCCTCTTGGCAGTGGTAAACTGGAGGAAGCCACTTCTCCTCCCTCATTTCCCCCCATGGCCAGCATCAGAGGATCACATGCAAGACATTCCAAATGTCCAGTTGTAAAAGGGAGCACCTGAAGGCACCATATTGCATTAGGAGGAAGTAAGAGGCAAGAATTTGGATCACACTTCCTCGTTTTGCTTTCTTGGTGTTGCTTCTTTTTGTATCTGGTTGCTTTGGTTTGTTTTGGACAGTTGGAAAGTTGGACTGTGTGGGTAAGACTGTCACTCAGATCCAGGGAAAGAACATGTAATGCATGAATTATAAACAAGCAAAGAGAATAGAAGAATTTGGATGCAACCAGGATGTTCATTGGCCATTTCTATTTCTAATCCATTCTAAATATTTTTCCAGAATCATGCATTTTGAATTAGCCCTATAGAAAGCAATTAAAGGGTGCAATTTATAAATACTGGTGTGTTAGGGTATTTGACCAACATGAGCCTTTTAAGATTAAAAGAACAAGACAAAATGGAATTTTCATCACCTCCTAGACTGTAAGATCTGGGGGAGGGGCGATAGCTCTTTCTGAGATGATCTGTCCTGGTTTTCTGCCTGTATCAGTGAGGAATTGAAGACCCAGTGAGGCTCACCTGACTTGGATGGCTTAGAGTTAGCATTCCTCCCTTCTCAGACACCCCTTCCCTCCACCCCTCCTCTCCTCCTCCCCTTATGGATCTGAGATAACAGCATAGATAATAATACAAATCTGTGTCTTCCAAAAGAAACTTTGTCCAGGTCCTTGTTGCCATCTAAGTTACCCATGTTGCTGAGATAAATTTATATCTCATTGCATCAGGCTGTTCAAACAAGCTGGCTGCTGACGGGCTGCAGAATCCTTCCCTGTCATTTGGAAGCCCTGGGCACAGGACTCAGCAAGAAAGTGGACCCAAGAACCTGACTCCTTCTAGCAGCCATGCCGGAAGCACCAACTCAATCTAGAAACCACAGATGCAATTAACTAATCCTTTCTCAGAAGCACCAGGAAGGAATGATTTTGTCACTACCATTTGTCACAAGCCCTGATCCAAAGTTCAATAAGCTTCCGATTTTCTTAGAACTTAAAAAAAATAAATGTACATTTCAAGGCTACGCCCCACCTCCCCGTTTTCCACATCCTTGACAGGTAGGTTTTTCATACCTTTCCACAACAGAGCTTCATGGATGGGACAGTGGTTGCTTTTAGTGGCTGTACAGGGTAGTAGCTGGTCTCATGTATATATGCTAATTAATTGAATGTGCAGAGCCAGACTCAATGTGGGTCCCAGGAATTTTTTCCTGCTGGATGTATCAAAGATTCATCTTCCCGCTCTTTTCTGGGAGCCTCAGTGTCAGAGACATTAAACTCCATCTTGTGAAAGACACCAAGACAATTTAGTAACAGTTCCTCTGAAATAAGATCATGCTTCCTACCAAGCTTTGCTCCGCACCACATGAGCAGGGTCACTTGTGCAGAAAACATATTCCCCGACAGATGGGTCTGCGAAGGATTTTCCTAGATATCATTTTCACTCTTCTCTGTTTTCCTTTCACTTTCTTGTCACATAAAAATTGGATCATAGGCTGATTTATCACAGGGCAATAGGGGATGACTCGTGTTACGTCTAAGATGGTTTTATGCAACGGCCAAGGACTGAAGAAAGTTTCTCTTTACTAAATTACCTTGCGAGCGATGGAGAATTTTATTGATTAAAATAAGTTAAGTGTGAAAATTGCAGCTCAATGTTACTACAAACATACCTTCTTTCCAGAAGTTTCAGCCTGCTAAGCTGATGTGGTGCCAACACAAACAGAGCTGAATATTGCATTTGGGGCACCATTTTCTCAGTGAAAATGTTACTGACTTGGAGAGTAGTTGAGATTGACCTTGAGATCTAGTCTGGAGGAAAGGCTGCCAGCATGGGGGCGCTGAAGGTTGTCACCTGTGCTACTTAGCTTAAAGCAAGATCCAGTTTCCTGACCCCTAGGTGGAGACTTCCAGAATGTTCTCCAACATGGCTGGCATCTGGCAGCTTTTGTTTACCCTCAGGTAGGATGTTTTGAGACCCTATTGAGAAATAATGCTAATTTGTATGGCACATTTTCAAGTTGAAATCATTCTGTGGATTTTCTGCTGCTTACAGAAATATGAGCTCAAAGCAAGGCCTCTGCTCCCTGCCACTGGGGTTTAATAACGGAAAGCAAAGCAACCGCATAAACAGACCCTTTTTATTGATGATAGGCCTGACTTCTCCCTTCATGAAACTTGAGTCACTGGGATGTAGAAGTTCTATCATAAGTAGAAACCAGATACCCTTAGAACCAGAAGTATCTCCAAAAAACTAATTGGATTAAAAATCATGAAGCATACTCACAGACCAGGGCATTCAAATCAAATTAGCCACCATCTTATTTTTTTAAAATAAAGAATTAGTGCCTTGTGTATAAATTATCACCACAAGTTAATGAGGGAGATAGCGTGACTGGAAGTTCTCATGCTTCTGGAACGTAGATAACACAAAACACTCTTCCTCTTCTGTCTTCTAACGTTTTTTTTTTTTTCCCCCATGCAAAAGCTGAGTAAAAATCTTAAAGCTAAATCCTCCCTAAGGGGCTACTCTAGAAATTCCTCACGTGGCAAATGAGAAAATGGAAGTCCAAGGGGGTTGCACCCAGCCCCAGACCTCCCGGGGATTGGCAGCAGAGCCCACAGGTGAGATCCTGGTGTCCTCACCTGCATGCTAGGTGTGCCTTAAAAACTCTACCCAGCTTTCCCTTTGGGTACAGGGAAACAAACAGCAGTGAGACCACGGAGCAGCCCCACAGGGGCCTTGGCCATCCTGGCCTCAGAATTCGGCGTGCTCCTCCTCAGCTGTCACAGCCAGCCTTGGCCAGGGGGTATGGAGAGCCAAGCCCAGCCAACAGCAGCGGACTTCCACTTCTGGTCAGGATGCAGGAGACGAGGAGATGCTGGTCCTCCAGTAACAAGAGAAACTTGGACAAAATACAAGGCTATTGAGGCCGGTGGGGTGCAAGAATCCTGATGAGCTGAACCTCAGAGGAGGGAGCCCTCCTGCAGAGCAGCTCCCCATGCTGGAGGGGCCAACGGTTCTCCCCTCAATACCACATCCCACCCCAAGCTGTTAGGGTGCCCTGGAGGAGGAACTGGGAAACAAGCTCTTGTGCTTGGATTCTGAGGCCCAGAACTGAGTGTAACCAAATGGAACCAAGGACCCCTTGGTGGCAGCTGCCTTGCTCAAACACCAACTGGGCAAGGAAGTATGTCCCCAGGAGGAGTGGAAAGCACCCGAAAGGCAAATCTGTGGGTGAACACGAAAGACTATTTTCTATCAGTGTTAATTCCTGAGAAGGTCATTGCTGCTGTAACATCACGTGCACGGGGTCTGTAACCTGTTAGGAGTGAAATGTAGGAGTGACGTCACAGCACCAGTGTTGGGGGAGTCAAGATGGTGCAGGCGCCCCTCAAGTTGAATCAGGCTTACGTCCCCAACGCCCATCTTCAAGTAGAAGAATCCTAAGTTGAGCCATGGCAAATTAGGCACCATCTTCACACAGAGTCCAGACCTCAGTTCAGGGCATGTTACATTAAGGATCCAACTTGTGATCTCCAGAGCAATTACATAAAACAATAAGACAAAGATGCTCTTTTTCTCTCTGCCCTCACCCCATCTGTCTTTGGAGAGAAAATGTACAGGGGCATGCTGCCCAGGTGTGCCTTCTGGACGGAGGCTCTCCTCGGCCCAGCTGGCTCCTGTGTTCTCTCCCGGAGTTCTCCTCTGGAAAGCAGACTCGCCTGGGGCCTCGGGTTGACACAGAAGCATGGAGTCCTGACCCCTTTGCCTCCACTGCTGAGAGTCCCTCTCCAGAGCTCCCTGTGGCACTGGGAAAGGCCTGTGTTGCAACTGGGATGTGGTTTGGCCACCTGCCCACTCCTGCTTCCCTCATTGCTCCCCAGGGCTGGGTGCTGCAACCACTCCCAGGAGACCCCTGCAGTCTGCCCACTGGGGAACTCGACCTGTGCAAGTCTCTCCCAGAAGCCTGTTGGAGCTGGGCTGTCTGCCAACCGCAGCAACGAGGACACCATCCTGGTGGTAGGCACTTGCACCTGATAAAATTGTCACCAGTGGTGAATGAGGACATGATGCCTGGGAGGAAAATAGTCTGGCACACACACCTCAGGCACTCACGAGTTGAGGAATAATAAGTGTAAGAACCACAGCATTGGACATTTGATACTGGAAGCCACCAGTGTGTCAGAGAGCTGTGATAAAAGGCTCTTGGTGATCAAACAGCAATCTAAGGCAACGTAGTGTTATTCAGAGCAAAGGATCAAGAAATCCTAAAGATCTCTTCCATTCCTCTCTTACATCTCATTACTGGCTGAGAATGATCTCAATGATAAAGAGGACAGGATGAGGCCATTAGGAGACACATTGCCGTAATAGTCAGGGCAGGTCCACAGAGCAGGCCTGGGGCATTTGGTGAGCTTGGAGGAGGAGGAATTCTAGAATGCTTCAGTTATTCAGGGCCCAGCTGCCTAGCAGCCTCATGTATCTGGAATGCACTAGAAAATTTGGAAGTAAGTCCCACAAAACAGCTCAGGAGTCAAAGGAGAAATAGTAACACATGCTCCCAAGATGCAGGAGGGACGAGGAGGAGCCCTTTCTCCGGCCTGGCCATGGCTCATCCAGCCCGACTCTGCCCACACCATCTGCTCCGCCATCCTCAGGTGCATGCAAAGCTCCCAGCTCACAGAGCACAGCAAGCTCACAGAGGCAGGCAGAGCAGTCTCATCAAGACATGTGGATGGAAGAACATGAAGAGGCGAGGGAGTATCAGCTCAGAGCCATCCTCAGAGATCAAGGGACAGCAGCCTATAGCCACTCTGCAGGGACACAGCTGACCTGTCCCTGCTCCAGGTGGCCTGGCTTCCAGGAGACCTTTTTCCAGGCCAGAGCTCTGAAATAATCACAACCTTCCCTTACTCATAAAAATCAGATGAAAATGAATGTTGGGCAAACACCACTGAGTTTAGAAAGACCCCAGCACCTGCCTCAGAGACCAACGTCTCATGGAAGCAACAGGCAGAGCAATCACATGGCATGAGATGGTCCTGTGTGAAAGTCTTGTCCTAAAGTAGAGCTGGCTGGTCATATGTTGCAACTGAAGCCCAGAGAGGAGCTCCCCGTTCCCAGTGTCTCCAGTGGGAGCACAGGGTCTTGCAACTGAATGTCATCACCACCGTGGTCACCTGAGCAGGGCGCCCACAGATATCCAGGCTCTGATCCTGAACCTACAGCTGTTACTTTATATGGCAAAAGGGATTTTGCAGATGATATTATGATAAGAACTATGAGATGGGGAGGTTGTCTCTGATGGCCTGGGTGGGACCTAAATGTAGGTGCCTCCCAAGATACTTCTCAGAGACCCTCGTAAGTCTCAGAGAGACAGAACTGACAACAGAAGAGGAAGGGACAATGGGAGACAACGTGGGAAAGAAGGAGGGAGACTGCAAGGTGCTGTCTGCTGGCTGTGAAGTCAGAGGGAGGAGCTCATCAAGGCCTGTGGGTAGGGCTGGAAGCTGGAGAGCAAGGAAGCAGCCTCCTGAGGTACCAGCTGAACCTTGGTGGTGGCGAGAGGTGTCCAGTACTGTCAGGTAGGTGACAGGCAGGCAGGCCACATGCTAACAAGAAGCAGAGGCGAAACCCAGAGGCCACAGTAGAGGATGTGTAATATCATTCTAAGACAGTATTTTAGGACCGAGGAAAAAAGGGCAACAGAAGAACGGACTCATGGACTAAGCTGTAGACCTCTTGGTGGCCTCATTTCCCACCCCCTTGGATATTTTTTTTTCTCCTTTTTTCTTTAATGGCTTGATGAGATCCTATATCCTACATCATTCAAAAATTTTAAAGCTTACAATGCAGTTTTTTGTAGTTATGAAATTGTGCAACATTCCAATTCCAGAACATTCATCCTTTAAAAATAAAAGTTTGCACCCATCAGCATTCACTCCCCGCAGCCCCTGGCCCTAGGCCACCATCAGCCAGCTCCATCTCTCAGACTTGCCCATGCTACCTTTCATATAAATGAAATCGTACAACACGTGCCCTTACGGGACTGGCTTCTTTCAGTGCACGTGTTTTCAAGGTTCGTCCATGGGTATCAATGACCAGTACTTCCTTCCTATTAAAGTTGAGTAATATTCCATTGGATAAACCATGTTTCTTTTATTCATTCATCAGTAGATGCATATTTGGGTTGTTTCGACTTTTTGGCTGTTGTATATAATGCTGACTTTGGGCACATACCTAGGCATGGAATTGCTGGCTCATGTGGTAATTCTGTGGTTAACTTTTTGAAACACCACTGGTCTGATTTCCAAAGCTGGTGCACCAGATGGTATTTCCACTGGCATCTCTGAGGGTTCCAGTTCCTCCAAGCCCTCATCAGTACTGGAACTTCCTGGGTTTTTTGTTTTTATTATAGCCATCTTAATGGGTAGGAAGTGATATCTCATTATGGTTTTGGCTAATACTTCCCTAATGGCTGATGATGTAGAACATCCTTTCACATGCTTATTGGTTATTTGTTTATTTTCTTTGGGGAAACATCTGTTCAGTCTTTAGTCATTTTTGGGTTCAGTCATTTGTCCTTCTGTTGTTGAGTAAGAGTTTTTTTTTATATATTTTAGATGTTGTTATGGTTTGGATGTGAGGTGTCCCCCAAAAGCTCACATGTGAGACAATGCAAGAAGGTTCAGAGGAGAAACGATTGGGTTGTAAGAGTCTTAACCCAACCAGTGATTTAATCCCCTGACAAGGATTAACTGAGAGGTAACTGAAGTGGTGGGGTGTGGATGGAGAAGGTGGGAACTGGGGCATTGTCTGGTCAGTGGAGTCTCTCTCTCTCTCTCTCTCTCTCTGCTTCCCTCTGCCTCACTCTTCCACCATGGTGTTCTGCCTCACATCGAGCCCTGAGGAATGGAGCTGGACATCTATGGATGAAGACCTCTGAAACTGTGAGCCCTCAAATGAACTTTTCCACCTTTAACATTGTTCCTGTCCAAATTTTTAGTCACAGCAGTGAAAAAGCTGACTAAGAAATGTTGACTATCAGATATGTGATTGACACTTTCCCCTATGTGTTTTTTTTTTTCACATTTTTTATGAAATCCCGTAAGGCACCAGAGTTTTCAATTTTGCTGTCCAACTTACCTATTTTTTTCTTCTGCTGCTTGTGTTTTATGTGTCCTATCTGAGGAGCCCTTGACTAACTGAGGTCACAAAGATTTACTCATGCTTCCTTCTAAATGTTTTATATGTTTAGCCCTTGCATTTAGGTCTGTGATCTATTGCTAGGTGGGGGATGAGTCCAACTTCATTTGTTTGCATGTGGATATACAGTTGTTTCAGGGAAAGAAAAGATTATTCTTTCCCTCATTCAATGTTCTTAGCATCTTTCTTGAAATTTGCCTAACTACAGGTGTATGAATTTATTTTTGGACACTCAAATCTGTTCCATTAATTTGTATTTATCCTTATGCCATCACCACACTATCTTGGGTACTACAGCTTTGTAACAAGCTTTAAAATTGTGAATCTTGAACATGTCAACATTTTCTTTTTTGAGATTGCTTGGCTCCTAATATCACCTTGGGGGTTAAGATTGCAGCATGTGAATTTTGGGAAGACACTCAGACCCTTTATCAGGTAGAGCAAGTTCCTTCCCATTTGTAGGTTTTGAGTATTCCTGGTTATTTTCTTAAACACCACACACACACACACACTGTGCCTAGCCTAGAGCTGTTTGGACTTGTGACTCTGCACATTCCAGAAGGTGTTGTCATGGCGGATGCACACGATGACAACAGGATAAATCATTCTCTCCTATCCCAAGTCTTAGGAGGCACAGAACTGTGTGAAACACTTGGAAATATTTCTGTCCAAAATGGTTTAAATAAAGGGAAAGGCATCGCTGCTCAAAAAGTCTGTGCCCCTGCCCTGTCCCCTGCCCCCTCTCCGTGAGGCCAGAGCTGCTAGTTGGGCATTAAAATCGGCACATTCATTCGGGAACCTCTCCCAGGAACCTGGTGCATCTCCAGCTATACCTGGTTTTCCTCCACACCCTTGGCTGGTCTTCCTTTCCCGGCTGATTCTTTTTTTTTGTTTGTTTGGAACCAGGGATTGAACTCAGGGACACTCGGCCACTGAGCCACATCCCCAGCCCTATTTTGTGTTTTATTTAGAGACAGGGCCTCACTGAGTTGCTTAGGGCCTCGCTAAGTTGCTGAGGCTGGCTTTGAACTCGTGATCCTCCTGACTCAGCCTCCCAAGTTGCTTGGATTTCAGGCGTGCGCCACCACGCCTGGCCCGGCTGATTCTTATTCCCATATTTTTACCCCAGGGAAGACAACATCTGGGCTTTGGGGGTGCAGAAAAAGGAGGGAAAACAGTGTTCCCTACGTGATTCAGGACATTTCAGTGCAGCGATGACACCTGAACCTTGTGTCCCTGCTGGACAGGCAAGTCTGGGCGGGCGCTGGACTGCTCAGGAGCAGGACTTCTGGTGCTGTCACCGTCACCGGAGGGTCCAATGCAAAGGGGCCAAAAGGCTCCTTCATTGCTGGGCTTGGGTCCCTGGTGCCTCCAGAGCAGGTCTCCTGCTGCTCAGGCTGTGCCGCCTCAGCCATGGCCTATGGCAGGGACCCGGATTCACTCTCCAGCCCACCAGGTGGAAGACACCAGGTGGAAGCTCCTACTGCACCCTGGGGGGTGTCTGCTCTCTACGTGACTAACACCTCCCACCAGGAGCAGTTTAGTCATCTCAAGCCCCCAGGCTTGGATTCGTGCAGGAAGCAACTGCTTCCTCTCCGAAGGCACCAGGCACCTTGGCAGAAGTAGGTGTGGCCCTCCTGGAGCTCCTGGAGCACAAGGGGCTACCCAGAGTGCATTGAGAATCTTTGCTGCACTTAATCTCTCTTTTGTGGGCTTTTACCCCTTCAACAGGCTCCCACAAGCAGAGGGAGCAAGATGTCATTGTGCTGAGCGTCTTCAGGGAGGCTGTGCTCTGCGGGTGTCCCTTGTGCCAGCACATCTCCCTTCCAGTAGCAGAGCTCCAAATCTCGACAACTACTCCTTTTCTTTCTGTGTAAGTGACTCAAGTCAATTAACATAGTTCCGATCTCTGGTGACAGCTATTGCTTCAGGGATAGGCACATAAGCCAAGCTTGCTCCCATCAGAGAAAATCCTGGGACTTATTTAGAAGATATGAAACAATATGTGTTCTTTTTTCCCCATAGCCTGTAACCAGATAGACTCTGGCCCTGGGGTTGCTGGCTGTATTTTGATTCACCATTTATAGTCCAAGAAATAAAGTCAATATGAAGGAAGATGATGGACCTGAGAGATATTGTTTGAGCTCCTAGATCAAGCCATGCCTGAACTCAAATTCATAAATAAATGCTTAAACTAGTGTGGATTGGATGCCATATCATTTGCATCCAGAAAATTCCTAAAGTACACAATCACCAGGCCTGCAGAGATGTAGAAGTCTTATCCGGCTCCCTTCCCTGTTTCCTTTCTTCTTCAAGATCAAATCTCCCCATCTCTCAGAGTACCAGCTGCTACCTGGTGCTTGCCTCGACCTCTATGACTCAAGGATGGTTTCTGTCTTAAACATGTAACTCGGAATCTAACTGTTGACTTAGTGCTTTCCTGAGAGACCTCCTGCAGGCCTTCCTGGGCCTCTCAGGCAGGAAGCTGGGCTTGCTGTCCTGTACCTGCCTGGGCTTCCCCACCGGGCTTAGAATTACTTCTGAGAAGCTGTGTGCCCTGCAAGAACAGGGTCTATGCCAAACGCCAAGCCACACGGTGGTGGCCCTGGGAGGGACTGTGGTGGGCCACGAGCAGCACTCCTGGGTTTGACTTGGGCTTGGTAGCTTTCCTGGGGTAACACAACCTTCACCCCACGGAGCCCAGCTCAGCGTGCACCCTGTCTGCCCTTGGGTGTGGCTTTCTGAAGTCCCGTGGGAATCCCATGCTGGCTGCTGCCCACAGAGACCCGAGCACCAACTCAGGGCCTTGACCGAGTGTGGGAAGAGCCTCTCTCCCAGACACGGCACGAACACATCACTCCACAGAGCATTTCACCCTCAGACAAATCCCAGCCCCAGCATCCTGGGTGCTACCCAGACTCTTCGAATACAATGGCAAATAAAATAAATAAAAGTCAATATTGTCCTCGCAAGCCAGAGGGTGCCTAGCAACTCAGGACAAAGCGGGGCTGGCGGAGGAGGGCCTGTGTGTAAATAAATGCAACCGAAGTCTTTTCTGGGAGAAGAAGGCATTTCTGAAGGTTAATTCAGAAGGGGTGGGGGTGCGGAGGACAGAACTAATGGAGCCCTGATGTGTCCAGGCCCTGCCCTGCGGGAGCGCTCAGGGCTCCTTGGCTTTCATCCCACTGACTGGCAGTGGAGGAGGGCAGGTCTCCCTGCAGCTTCAGGACTGGAACACTGGGGCATTGGGACCAGGCCCGGATTAGGCCCTTCTGGGGACCAGTGGCCCAGGGTGGTAGAGGTGCGACCCTGGACTCATTCAAGAGACATGTTATGTCAAAAATAAAGGAAGAGCACGGTTGCTTTCATGTGAGGACCCCTTCAACGTGGAGGGAAGAGCACAGCCCAAGCCCACCATCCGGGGTGGCAGGATCAAGGTCCTGCACAGCTGCCTCCTTGATCTCGCTCTTCCTCCTGATGAGCCCTTGGAAAACAATCCAAGCCCTCATGACCACAGGGCCATTCACAGACCTCCGTCACCTGCAGCCATGTTCGCTTTTGTCCCACTGTCCTCCAGGACCCACCCAGCATCAGATCCCCTGGTTGTCTCACGAGGGTCTCTTCCTTGGGTTCATGGTCTCACTTCCAAGACCCCTGCTTTGTGCATGCCACGGGCACAGGCTTAGACTGACCTTTGGAAATCTAGGGTTGTTTAGGAAATGTTGAAAGCAGAGGAAAGGCCAGGGAAAGAAAAGAAAAAAAGAAAGAAACATCTGAGTGGCATTTTTACAAGATCCATGTGAAGCTTTGCTGGCCATTAGCTTAAGAGAACCCCCAGCCACGGGGTGGGATCCAGTCGCCCATAAAGCAGACGTCTTCCCCAGAGCCTTCTGAAGATCTGGGGTGGGAGGTGAAGAGTGGGTTGTCCTTGTTGTCTGTCACCACGGCAACTCCAACCAGGACTTGGCAATGCTCGGATTTTCCAGCGGAGTTTGAAGCCTGCTGACCCTAGGTCAGAGCGAGCAGGGATGTGGAGTTATAGATACACAGCCGTTCCCTGGCCTGGCTTCCCCAGAGAAGAAGAAAAGGGGATCTGGACGGCAAAGGTGAAGGAAAAGAAGGGCCACAGGAAGGTTCTCTTGACCCAAGAGGAATTCCCCTGCCACAGGGGCCAGGGTGTATCCAACTCCCAAGAACTGAGGGATGGAGAAGAGGCATTCAGGGTTTACCACCCGGCGACCCCACCTCTAGGAATCTGTTCTAAGAAAAAGCTAGAGTTTGCCTGGAGACTTATTTTGTTTGAGGATGTCACTTAGAGCATTATTTATAGCAATAAAGAGGGTGGGGAGGATTACCTCAAGGCTTGGGAAGCCAGGATTGGTTTAATGACTGGAAGCTCATCCTCAGAGAGGTACCAAGCATCCAGCCAATATGTGTGTCGGAAGAATAATCTAGAATGGGGGGAACCATAAGAAGACCCTGTCTCAAAGTTAAAAGTAAAAAGAGCTGGAAATGTAGCTCAGTGGTGGAGTATCCCTGGGTCCTGGGTTCAATCCCTCGTATGGAAAAGAAAAAAGTTTAAAGTGTGTGTGTGTTTCTCACTAGTGGTAGAATTTTTGACACTATTTTTCAAATCCCTTGCAATGAATTTCCATCAATTTGTAATTTAATTTTTAATAATAATAACAGCAGAGAGACAGAAGAAGCAGGGTGGGGCGGGAGGTAAATCTTAGAAAAGAGAAGAAAATCGAAGTAAATCCGAGCCTGAGGGATTTACCGCGTGTTTGAGCAGGTGATTTAGGTTTGAACGGTCCTTGACAGGGAGGAAAGGAGGGAGCGAAGGCAGAGCAGGTCTGGGTGGTTTCCAGCACACGTTGGCACATAGTCATCGACTGGGCAACGCTGGCCTAAGCTTGCGTTTCAGAGAGCGTGGCACCCTCTCCTTAGGAGACTAACATGGTAATGAAGCTTGACTTTCTAGGTTTAAATGAAGATAAATAATTCACCATATTGTAGAAATGAATTTGTGGAATCATGCTGAATGATCGTTAGGTAGCTGCTCCATCAGTGGGCAACCCAGCATGGAGTTGTGCAGGAGTTGATTAGCTAATGCACCGCCTAGGGGACTCTTCTCATTAAAAAAATGATGACAGCGTTGGGTGACATTTTCCCACGAAGTGCTCCATGAGAGATGGTCAGAAAGCACCCTGCTCACCGGGAAAAGAAGGCTATCCTGCTCTTCCTGAATCCACTGTGCGGAGTGGTGATCCAGGCATGCACAGGGCCAGGTGCTGGCCTGGGAGTGGAGCAGCTTAAGAAGCATGTTTCTTGGGACATTGTCCAGAGTGGCTTTTGCCAGCTGGACAGAGGTGTCATCCTGCCTGTGGCCCTGGCCCCTGGTTCTGCAGCTTCCCCTGGGGCTTTGCGGGAGGAGGAAGGGCATGGCCAGGATCCGTGTCTCCAGGCTCCTTCTGAATGAGGCTCCTTTCTGCTCCATTCAAAGCAGGCCCATAGGCAGGACCCGGTGGCATTCAGAAGAGCGGGTGACACCTCCAGGCATGGGACTCTCTCGGTTCATTCTTAGTTGTCCAGAGCTGTGGAGTCAGGGTTATCCTCAGGATCTTGCCCTGAGCTCTGGTAGCACCTCACCACCTCAGGTAGTACCATGAGGAGAGAGTGGAAGCTCCAGCCAGGAAAGGAGCTGGGCACGGGGGCCTCTGGTCACCGGTACCCCAAGACCCTCCTACGAGCCGGCTTCATTCTAAGCAAATGCCTGACAATTATGTAGTGAGCACCTACTGTGCTCCAGAGCCTATTGCAGGGCTGAAAGACGAGGCAGGGAACAAAGCAGATGAAGCTTGCCCTCCCAGTGACAAAGAGAAGACAGAAAATGACAGCAGCAAACCCAGTGGAGCTTGAACCACAGGCTGGGGCTAAGGGAAATGATAACCAAGTACAGAATCAGAGCTAGAAGGAAGGCGGCTGCTGTCAGAGAGGGGGCCGGGCTCGGCAGCACCAAGGAAATGACAGCTGAAGGAGGAGGGGAAGGGCAGAGGGAGTGGCCAGACAGGAATCTGGACAAAGAGAGTTCTAAGCAAGGAAGCGGCAGGTACTAAGGGCCTGGGGTCGATTGTTCCTGGAGGGATTGAGGCAATATTTCTCAATCTGTTTTTAAGTTGCCCTCCTAAGGAATCATTTTGTTTGTGTGTATATACACAAAATATTTATGTATTTATATATACATTCATTATATACATATATAAAATGTGTGTGTTTGCACACACACATGCATATATATTTATGGATATTTATGTTCATAGACATTTGTATCAATCTATATTTTTAGGTAATTGACCCTCCCACGACATTTTAAACCAGAGATATTTTGTATGTTTGTGCATGTGTATTATGTCTGTACTTCATAAATTTTAAAGTAACCTCAAGAACCAGTCTTGGGGCCCTTGGGAGGAGTATCACCCCTATGGAGAATGCAGGGTTCGCTCAGCGAGGAGGCCAGAGCCCAGAGTAGAGTGAGGACAGAGAGGGCGAGTCCCAGGCAGGCCCTGAGGTGTTGTGAGAGGGGCGCGTGGAGCGCTGGCTCAGGAGCGCCATGGTTTGCTCTGTCTTATCAGGGTGGCTCGCCACCGTGGGAGAGCATGTGGCATCAGCACTGGTGGCAGTGATCCACTCTGACCTTCCTCCCTTCCCTCTCTCCCTGAATCCACAGCACTGAGTGACGATACAGGTGTGCACAGTGCGTTCTAGAGGCATGGACACAGAGGTCACCCAGAGGGGGTCAGAGAGGGGCAGCAGGCAGGGACATCTTGGGGAAGGGGTCATCAGAAGCCAAGCAGGGAAGGGGGCATGGGCCCGCATGGGGTCAGTGAGGCAGAGGCAGGAAGTTCAAGCAGCAGAGCTTGGAGGGAGGGAGGGAGGGAGAGGTGGGAGGCAGGTGGCAGATAGTCCTGACTGAACGCCAGGCAGGGGAGAGGCCCCTGGGGCCTTAGAGGCCACATCAAGATCTTGAACTTTGTCTTGTAGCAGGAGGTGCCCTGCAGGACTTCCAGCTGGCTGGCACAGGGGCACTCAGAGCCTAGCACTGCCCGCTGCTGTGGATGGTGGACTTGAGGGAGCACTGGGAGTGGGCAGTGGGGAAGAGGATGCAGTAAGGAGTCCAAGTGAGATGCAAAGGGCCTGTGGTGGGACTGAGTGTGCATGCTCTGGTCTCTCCCTGTCCAATTCTCCTGCAATGCTGTGGAATTAGAAACCAGCCTGGCTTCAGATCCCTTCAAGGATAGATACAACTGGAGAGATGGTCTATGTTGGCTATTACTCTCCCTTCAACTTTGGACACCGTTTCCAAAACTCTCTTAGACACTTTGAGTGACTCATGACAAAGCTCATGACAGAGTCATGAGGGGTTGGGTCATAGACAGAAGCTTCCAGAGGCCTGAGCAGAAGGACCAGCCCCACTCACCCAGTGGATCCCTTGGGGTGGGCCCTTTGTCCCAGCCATGGGCTTCCCTCTAAGGATGGAATGTTCTGGGCGCCCTGAGGGCTGGTTCAGGCACTCAGCCCCTTAGCATTAGCCCAGCGGGTCCCGCAGCTCCTCAGCACTTTCCATTAACTTAACTGCACTTGGGCAGATCTACAGGAATAAATTAAGAACAGAATAGACAAGGATCTACATCCAAAGCAAAGACTGAAGCTCCTTCTGGGGCCCCGAGCCCTCGAGCAAATTGCTTCTGCTCATCATTTTTCATTTTCTAACAGCCTCGTCTCCTCTGCTTTCTAACTCCCTGGAGGGGCCAGTAGCAAAAGCGTTCCAGAGTCCAACTCTCAGTGTTGGGGGGCAATGAGGCCTGGCAGGGACCCCTCTCCACCCTGAACCACCACCCACCACCTGGGTGAGAAAGGAGAAGGTCAACCCTCCTCCAGGAAGCGAGGATGTGAGGTCCGCCCAGCCAGACACGAGCCGGGCATCATCCTACCTGCGGCAGTAGGATCGTTCACTGGGGGTGCAGTTGTTCACAATGCCCACCTCAATGCTGGGGAGGTTCGCTTAAGTCCTCAAATCATCACCAAAGCCCACCCCTCTTCTCTTCCTAGGGACCAATGTCATGCACAGGCCAGGCGGCAGACTTTGTGGGCAGAGAAGCCTCGGTTCAAACCTTGGCTCCACCCTGAATTACACTGTGTTCTGTATAGTGATCATATTACATTACACACGCCATGCTGTCCAGCATGGTACCCGGCACTTAGTAATGGCACAATAAAATGATTGCTATTAGCAACGATCATTTTTAGGAAGTCCATCTCACTTGACCGTCTTGCTTTCCCGCAATGCCCATGACTCACTCTCCCCTGGATCCACTCTGACCCTTGTTCTCATTTACACCCCCCTGTGCCTAAACAGAAACCCACCCTGGCAAGGCCCGTTGTGGTTTTTGATGGTCTGCTAGCTCTGCAAGGATGAGACTGTGTCCCTCCATCCTTTTGTCCCCAGCACTGGCTGAGGAGGGCACTTTTTAATGTGCTGGAAGAAGGGAGAACGACAGTCATGGACTTTGTTGGATGTGGAACTTGCTACGACTCGTGGTAAGGACAATGAAGTCCTTGTCCTTTCTTCGGGGCATTTCCAAACCTGACATGTGCTTGCTGTGAGGGCAGCAAGGTGAGGTGGCACACCCACAGTGCATCTCCCTTCTCAGGGTCTGTCCTTCCTTGCAGGGTTTTCTGGCGTTTGCACAAGGCCTGCCTTCTCCTTCACACATCCCAGGGCTTAGCTCCAAGTCCTGGGTCTTCACCACTCCAGAGGCAGAGACCTCACCTCACCTGCCTCTAGAGCTCACTCCATACCTGGCCAACCTCCCCGTCATTTCCATTCCCTTCCTTGGTCCTGCTCCAGGCCCTTTGAAGCTTCCTGGAGGGGCAGAGACTGGTTCACCCGCCTGATCAGGGTGTGGCCCTCGTGCCCAGCCAGAGGCAATGCTCGGGTCCAGCGCCTGGAAGACACTGCCTGCAGCTGCTCCTCCTCCTCCTGCCCTGCAGGTCCGGCCACACACGGAGGCCTAGAGTGGGCAACTTGGAGGTCTCCAGGAACCACGGCTGGGAAGAGCCTTGCAACCACACAGTGCGGGCCGGGTAGGAGCTAACACAGACCCAAGACTGAACTCAGCGAGTGTGCTAATCTCATCACTGTCGTCAAACCTGGGCCCACAACCTGAGGGCCCCTGGGGGGCTGAGCCCCTGGATTGTGTGAGGGAAGGTTCCAGCTATCAGGCTGCTGCAGGATCAGGTTCACCCAGGGTAATAACCGCAGCTGCGATGACATGCGCTGTTTACATACTCAGCTCCAGTGCTCAGGATGGTCCAGAGCGTGCCCCATCCCAGCTGCCCAGGGCTTCTGGGGTGAGCTGAGCACCCTGCAGGAAAGAGGAGTCACTCTGCCCTGCAGAAAAAGGGGACTACCTAACGTCTAGCTTGGATACCTCTTCAGCCCAGATGCCCTGAAAGGACTGTCTTTCCCCTCTCTCTTCTCCTCTGTCCTTCTGCCACATCGCCGTGAAATGCAGCTCCTTCTCTGCACCCAGAGAGGAAAGCCATTTTCCCAGTGCTTTTAAACTTAAAAGCAGAAGCCTGGGTACAACCCCAACTCTGGAACAACTTTCCAGTAGTGTTTCCATGCCTTGCCTGAGGATTTGGGAATGAAGAAGTTGCCCTCCCTCTCACCTAGTGCAGGAAGACAAGAGGCGTCGTCATTCTGTAAAGGGTTTCCACATGCCCTCAGTACTTGGGGCAGCAGGGAAGCCAGCTCTTTGGATGTGTAGGACAGGGTCACTTCCCTACTTGGGACCTGGTATAGCTTTCAGATGCCTGAAAGCAATCTGTTAAGTCCCACCTAAAGGGGCCTGCAGATTAAAGTTGCAAGCCCTCAGCTTCAGAGTGCTCAGGAGCATCTTCTCCAGCACATCACCAACAACAGAAGCAGCCAAGCAATGAATGTGAGCACAGTGCACTTGGCTTCATGAAATCTCTCTCAACACTCCACCTCACAGCAGCCTAGCATTGCTGCTGGTAAAACTCAGGACAAAGGAGAGGAGGGGATCTCTGATCCATGGGCCCAGGCTGAGTGCAATAAGATGGTGGTTACGGAGGGCAAGCAGCCGCACAATTGGCTGGATTCAGCAGGGGCTGGGCCCCGGCCGGGGAGTCAACAGATTGTAGCCAAAGCCGCAGCCCTCACGCTTTCTGACCGGAGAGATAATGAAGCAGTAAAGCAAGAGAGGCAGCCAGAGAGGGGTGGGCTGAGAGCAGCTGCGTGTGGGTGCCCCTGGGGGTCCGCCCAAGGACTGCAGCCCTCCAGCAGGCCAGCCACACAGGAGCAAACTGCCAGGCCTCAGTGGCCAAGAGCTAATTCCCTCCTTTGGGGACACCAGAACCTCAGCTCCCCAGCCTGTCACTGCGCCTGTCCCTAGGTGGGGCACCCCATATGGTCAGGCTGTTGAGTTGCCAGAGACGCCAAGGGTAAATAAACCCTGGGAGTGCAGATGGGAGGCTGGCCAGGCTGGCCGCGCTTCTTGATCTCATCACAGGGGCGGGGGTGTGCATGTAGCAACCCTGGGAGGCACCTCAGCGATTTTCCAGGCCAACGGCTTCATTTGTCAGATGAGAAGCCTCCCCCGCCCCCACGCCAGGTTAAGGCACTTGCCAGAAGTCACCAAGTGAATCAACTGCCATGCACTCGAGGCTCTGCCCTCCACAGAGCTGGCGACGCTCCACCGCCTGGTATCGTGGGCAAGATGTTGGTGTTTTGGTTTCTTCATGGGCCGACCAGGGTGAGGTGAGGACCTTCCATGTTAGGACCTTGGGAAGATCAAATGCAGATGCTAAAAAGCCACTGCCTGGGCCATGACCACTAGGAGCTGGAACAGATCCCAGGGTCCCTCCTGCCCAGCTCAGGCATGTATTATGATGGATAAAATCACAGGAACCCGAGCTTCGACTTGGCTTCACCTCTAGTTTTGTGACTTTGGACCTCTCTGAGATTCCATCGTTCTCCTGTGTAACGGGGCACTCAGCAAACCATAGCTGACGTCGTTAGCTAACCCAAAGCTCCTTCCCCCACCCAGCAGCGAGGACGATTGCTTTTAGCTGAAGAAAAATAAGTTGGTGTGTGAATGATGCTGAGTGTGGGGTCGTGCTGCAGGCTGGCGGAGCTGTGCAGCTGGCTGCTGGATGGCAGGATTTGAAACGAACCATATGTTTAAAATGATGAAGCCAGATGTAAGGCCTTGGCACCTCAGATTCACACTACTGGACTGGATCCTTTAGGAGTCTCTAATGGCCTTCGAGGTGCCAGGGAGCCTGTGTTAAGATGCAAATTCGTTTCGTGAGAAGGGAAATGTTGCTATCCTCACAGCAGATTGCTGAGCCGGGTTGACTTGGGGTGAGGTAGATAAGAGACTCGCCTTTCTGTGGAAAGGCATGGAGCCTCGGCAATGGCCCCAGTGCTATATATCATAGGTACTGTGGGTCTGGCTAGGTGCTGTGGGTTCTGGAAGAGGGATGCCATGAGCGGGAAAGTTGGTCCTTTTCTCAACCTTAAGATGTTGTCCTGGCCAAAAGCACAAAAATTAAATTCCACCCTAGTCTCTGCTGTGTGAGCCCAAGGAACTACGGAAACCCAGTCCAGGCAATGTGGCTCAGTGGCATCTTAGAGATGAAGGCATGGGCAATCAGGCCCAGAAACTGGCACTCAGAAGGAGGGTCTGCTTCTATACGTGTTGTATTCCTTGACACCTTACAGACACTGGGCCATCCTCCTATTTGCAAAGGAATGAAAAAAAGCCACAAAGATGAAAAATGGCTAGGGATGCTAAGGTTTGCTTTGTACACAAAATTAAGAAGAATTCATCCCTAGTGGTTTTGGCATTCCTGAACCTAATCACCTCTTTACAGGTTGCCTTTGAGCAAGTAGAAGAGCAAAAGGGGCCTGGGGTAGACGCTCTTTTCCTCTTCTTTAAGACCATAGTTTCAAATTCTTTCACCAAAATCTAGAGTGTTATGTTTTCAAGCAAGGAGTGGAATTTCCTTACATGTAAAACATCTTTCTGCACTAAGAATACAGGTATGCAGCTGTTCTCCCTATAGATGAGTACTATTTTGAAAATCTAAATTTTTTAAATGTAGGAGACACAGGAAAAGGATGGTGGAAATACTCCCTTTGTACCAGGAAAGCACCTCCTTGGGTTTAAGAATTTCTGATTTCTAACCCTGTTTACCCACAGTTAGTCCATCATGGCTTTGAGTTGATAACATGCTACAACGTGCCCACCCCTGATCAAGTCCATGTTTGTTAGGCACGGCCTTGGCACTTTGCATGTTAATTTTTTTTTATTCTCTGCAATAACTGAGAACCATTACCATCCCCATTTCACAGATCAGAAACTAAGGCTTACAGAGGTCATCACTGTGCCCCCAGTCATACAGTGAAGGAAATGACAGAGTTGGCACTCGAATCCAGGGCACGGGCTCCTAGGTTGAGCATTAGCTGCTCACTCTGAACCATTCTGCCTCCATTTTTAAGAGGAAAACATATGAATCCCTCACTTTGTCTCTAAAATATTGTGCAAGCAGGGAGAGAAAAAAAAAAAAAAAAAAAAAACACTTGAAGAAAAGACCACTAAACACATGGGACTCCCAGATCCCAGGAAGAGGGAATGCAGGAAAGTAATGGAATGTGGAGGCAAGGGCCCTCTGACACAGTAAGAGGATTCCATACTTCGTACTCTCATTAAAAAGCACATCAAAGCACTTCTTAAAAACCTACCAAGAAATCATAGCAACTCGGTCTTTTTAGACATGCTCCATACCTATATTATTAGCTGCATTCCAATTTACTGAGTGATAAGAATTTTCTCAGAGACTGCAGCCCTAGAGTCAATATCTTCTTGAAGGATCTTTAGCTGCAGGAAGGAAGTCAGATAAAGTAATGATTTAATGATTTCGGACTAAGTTATGTAGTTCCAAGTTTCAGTTCCACTGATCACTAGCTGGTAACCTCAGGTAAGATGCTTGACCACTCTAGGACTCTCCATCCTCATTTGTAAAATCGGGGAACACTTGTGGTACTGAGGTGCAGCCAGGGGCAAGAGGTATGGCTCATCATCCCCGGGAAGTAGCTTCCTCAGTAGAGTCTGATTTGGTGGATTCTCCAAAAGATTTCATATTTGGGGAACACTGGGCAGCCTTGGCAACAGAGGATTCAAAGCAATGCCTCTCACCTCAGGCACACACGGCATTCGGGTGGCATGAACTTGGGCACGTTAGAGGCAAGGAGCACCAGATCTGGTCCTAAGTGCTGGCCGCTCCTCTCAGTGTTAAGCCAAAGCACGGGGCAGGGGCTCCTTCTATCCCCAACTGTTTAAGGGCTTGCCTCTCCTGTGGCTCATCTGAAGATCACCCATCTTCCTGCTGAAACACAGCTGGGGACCAGTAAAGCAAAGTCTTGGCACCTTTACTCCACATTGTGTAGCTTTTGTCAAGCAAAGTCAGAAGGACATTCATTTTCACGACAAGCTTTTGTTCTACTGGAAAAAAGAAAAATCCCTCTTCCCTTCTGCGCGTGGCTACGGCAGGCTGCAATCCACAAGGCTGCCAATTGTAACACATGTGCATGGGCACACACACGCACACACACACACACGTTGATCCTAGTCCTGGCTCCCTCTGAAACAATCCATCTTCAGCCTTCACTGTTAATTATGACTTTGTGTATCGATAACCAAATGACACTAAGCCCGGAGTATCTGTCCCTGTCTCTCTGCATCACACTGACGCAGGTTGATGAAATCATTCCAGTCAAGGTTAAGGCAAGCCTGCAACGTACAAAGGTTCTGCTTAAAACAAACACTGCTTGCTTTGGGGACCTGGCAGGGAAATTAAAAAGAAACCCAAGATGCTCTAGGCTTCTGTCCTGGTTTCCAGGCAACCAGATGCTGGGTGCAGGAAGGGAGAGGGGCTTTCTTCTGGTGCCAGACAGTATTGATAGACAGTGGGCTAACATTCAGAGCCAAGGAGCTGGGGGGGACGGAGGAAGCCTGCATAAGCCTCATTACCCTAATCAACCATACAGTCGGCCCGCTGGCAGGGAGAGGTGGAAAGGAGCCCATCTGCAGGGCCGCGCAGGGAGATGCGTTTCCATGCTTCATAAAGACTCGGCAGCTATAAGGACAAGGATTCCCAGGGAGCTGTCACCCTGGCAGTTAGGGACGGGTGTGTGATTCAGGTGAGCAGAAGGAACCTGACAGCTGCCTTCGCAGGGAGTCCCCAGGGCCACTCGAGTGGGCCCCAGTCCTGGGTGTGGGGAGGTGGCACAGGAACAATGGGCAGGCTGGGGACTTTCCTTCTTCAGTGCAATTTAGTAAGCACCTCCAAGCGTGGCTGTGCGCCTGGCTTGGTGCTACGCTGAGGATCCGAGGGTCAAGAAGTGGGACAAGAACACATAGCCAATCCCCTTCGTGATTTTTTTTTTCTCCATGTTCAGAGCCCTGAGGGATCACATGGGCCCTGAGGGATCAATGGGCTCTTTTGTCAATGTTCAGAGCCCTGAGAGATCACCAGACAGACCTGGGCTCACTGACAGGCCAAGGAAGTGACCCTCAGCCTATCACCCAACCTCCAAGCCTCCAAAGGGGATGATGCATCTGCATTCAGAGTACTTCTACTCGCAAAATGAGTTTTCCGCCTCCTCACCAGGGTTTTTCTGGCGACACAAGACAATATCTATCCACTCATGATTGTAAGAACTCCTCAGGTCCCATCAGCGAGGTGATCAGGTGACTCCTGCTCATCATACCGGTCCTCAGAGTGCTGTATGGCATTTGGTGTGTGTAACGCATGGACGTTACCAAAGCGCACACCAGAGCCCGCGCTTGGCAAAGTAGATACCGCCTGGCCTGCTGCTGTGGCCAGGAATCAGCATTCCCATTTTGCAGAGGAGGAAGCCAAATCTTAGGGAGGGGAGGGTGCCTGAGCCCCGATGTGCAGGAGTTCCTTAGACCTCACTCCGGAAGGAAGTGTCCTGTCCCGGCCCGTATTGCTGTGGCCTTCTCTTGGCCACCGGCACTCCCACCCCCTGGAGTGCCCTGGGACTAACTGTGCCTACAGCCAGGCTTCTGCCCATCTGAACTGCATGCCATGTTGTCCCCAGGTTCAACCTTGGCCTGCCACGTCAAGACACGTCCGTGGAGTCTCCTGCATCTATAAAAGTGAAGGGAAAAGTACCAACAAGGAAAAGCAGAGGAGTCCTCTCTCCAGGGCTCCCTGGCTCTCCTGGGCACCAGCTGGGTGGCTTGGGCAAAGTCGTGAAGTCCCCTGCATCTTGGTTTCCTCATCTTGGAAACAGAGCTGAGTGGTTCCCCACCCCAAGGGCCAGAGTGAGATTCATACTGAAATGCAAACGAAGCACTCAGCAGGAAGAACCTGGCACTGAGGGAGGGCTCATTGCTTCTCAGTGAGCAGTGGGTTTCATTCTACCCTTTACGGTCTCTCCAGAGGTCTTTAGGACACAGCCCTCGTGCGTTTCAGTGCACTTTGGCCCCTTGGGTGGGCAGCGGGTTCTGAGGTTGCAGTGCCTACAGGGCGGCAGTAGAAACGGCTCAGGTATATTGAGAATTCTTATGTATGAGCTGGCCACTATTCTAAGCACTTTGTGGGGTTTGCCACCTCTCTTCCTCACATTGACCCTATAAGGTACACCCTATTGTTGTCAACTGCATTTTACAAGTGAGAAAACAAAGGCCCAGAGAAGTTAAGAAATTGGCCCAGCACATAGCCAGTCCCCCCACCAACCCCCACCCCCACTGTTTGTCACCTCTGAGCCACATGGCCTCCCAGCCCAGTGCACTTTCCCCCAATCTCTCTCTTGCAGAGACACTTGGGACCAAACCCTTTCCAAGTGGCTATGAATCCAAGATGAAGCCCAGGGTGTTTCAGGATGGGCCGTGAGAGCGAGCCTGGCCCCCTGCCTCCGCCACTCAGCAAGGCCAGCAGTACTCTTGGTGGGACTGGAGTGGTGGCCCCAGGGTGGCTGATAGCAGGCCCTTCATCCCTGCCTCATGTGCAGCAGATTGACCGCTTCCAGTTAAATAAAAATATCAAAACCCGTAACCCGTGGAGGAGCGACTGGGGATCAATGCGTTACCGAGCTGTCATCGCGACCTCACTCCGCGAGTCCAGCCCTCGCGTGCAGTGCACATGGGCTCCTTGGCAGTGGGGACGCTGCCTCCCTCTAACCCAGACGATCCCACGTGCCCGGCCAACCTGGGGCTGCTGCCATGACCCGCCCAGGCAGCCATTTCCACAACTGAGTTTTTGGGGTTTTGCTTTTGGCACCAACTGAATTATCTCCGATTTACCTATTCCACCCACCTGCATTCGGTGATTGGAGGGGACTGGAGGGGCCACTCTGGGTTGCGCCACCTTGAGGGCCTCCCTGGAGGTAGCCTGGAGCAGGGCCCAGCAGGAGGGACCCAGGCCCCCTGTCTGTGTAGAATTACGTGTGAAACTGCTCTGACCAAGGGTTTGGGGCCAAAGTCACAAGTAAGAAATAGTTAAATGCCTACATCGATGGCATGAAACTGCTGACCCACCTGATTTCTCAGCCCCTCTACCCCGCTCTGGTGTAAAAGCCTGGTCTGCATGCTTGGCAGTGGACATCAGTGCTGGGAGCAGCCCAGTGCCAATGACACCCGTACTGCTGGCACCCTGGCACTTTCCAGGGCCACAGAGACAAGAGGAGACCACCAGGGAGGCCAGAGAGGAGGGAACATGGTCCCGTGTTCTGCATGTGGCCAGGAATTCTCCCCTGCTCCTGGGACACGGGCCTGGGGGCTCCGCTGCAGGTCTGAGAGGGGCTGAGTCTGGCCCAGCTGCTGGGGCTGGGGACGCCAGAATCCAGCCACACCCCACTCCCAGGATCCTGAGGAGCTCAGTCCTCAGCTCCTGTGTGATTCTTCCTGCATCCCAGGGACATCAGGGATGCCTTGGGAAGGCGGGTGACATTCAAACTCAGGATAAGCCCCGGCCACAAAGTGACTTCTACTGATCAGAAGACATACCCCCAACACACACACACACACGTGCACACACTCACACACTTGGCATTTCAGGAACGTCATGGTTTATTCACAGATAGTGCCTTCTATATTTTTCTAAATTGAGTTCAAATTGGCATGAACACAGGTACCTGGTTTCCCCTGTTGTCCTTTCTTAGTCTCATCACCTGGTCATCCTTTGAGGGCCAAGGCTCTCCCTCACTGTGAACAAAATCCCTAGGAGAGGTGCCAAGTGGCCTGGTGCAGTTATACCGAGAAGCTTCCCGAGGCCCTGGGCCCCGGTGGGCAGTGTTCCTCCCAAGACCACAGCCCCATTTGCACGGTGCTCAGGGGCTGCGCCCCTGAGTGGTGCCTGGATCTGACCCCACTGTGCGGCCCCGTTTTATTTTCTCACTTATTCTTACCTCCTACCTTACTGTTCATATCTGTCTCCCACCAGGCGAGGGAGGAGTTTGGCAAGAACAAGGACCCCATCTGTCTTGCTCCCCAACCTCTCCCCAGCTCAGAACCGCACCTGGCTTGCCATAGGCCCTGGATAAACGAGTGAAGGAGCCCTCTATGAGGGGAGGGGTTCCTGCCCCTCCAGCCTTGGTGGCACTGGGACAAAAATCCCTCTGCAGGAGAGGGAGCACAGGATCTGCTGGGCACCAAAGGGGACAGTGTGATGTCTTCTGGATGACGCGCGTGCCCTCCTGTGTTGGGCGAGAGCGCGGGCCGAGGTGAGGCATCTCTCCCCAGCAGCTCTCGCATCCTCCAGGGGCTCATCTCCCCATGGGTGACCCAGGAGACCCCTGGGCTTCCTTCTCTCCCTGCTGAGGAGCATGTGCCCAGGATATTTTTTGTACAAGGGAGAATGACAGAGGCTGGATAAGGTCAAAAGGGTCCAGGGGCCACTGGCGGAGGATATGGGGCCGAGTGAGTCTGTGGGAAAGTCCAGCATCTGAGGGCAGAACGGACAGCAGCAGAGAGCCAGGCGCTGGCTCAGAGGACGAGGCTCAAATTCCACCTCTGCCCCCGACAGGGAGCTGAGCCTCAGTTTCCCTGTCTGGACTCACAGAGCCTGTGTGCAGGAGGCCATCTGCTCTGTGAAGGGCCCCGGGTGGTTCCCGGAGATGAGTTGACAGAAGGAATTTAAATGATGGAGCCTCCGGGTCACACTCACATCAGTGAGCTCAGTCTCCCCTGCTGGGCTGCTTGGTGTTCAGCATGTCTTACTTTTGCAGCTTTGTCAACTTTACTGAGCACTTAGCTACCCTCGAAATTCAGCTAGGTGCTTCTAGGGCTGTGCCCAGCACCCCCATGTATACACTCGATAAGAATCAAACAGAGAAGCCTGTTATAGAAAAAAGAAAAAAGAAAAGGAGGAGACAGCAGCAGAAAATTCCTGTCCACTCCGAGCAGGCCCAATCTGAGTGTCCAGGGAGAGCCTGGGAAATGGTGCTTCTAACTCTCTCCCCAGGGGTTGTTTTATATCAAGTGATTTTGAGACATAGACTTCAGCTTGGCATTCACGTGTGTTGCTATTGCTTTTTATTGCCAAGACCCACAGCGATGAATGCAGGAATAAATCCATTTACATTGCAGATTAATGTCTACACATTACATGACCAGTTAAGGTTTCCAGGAGCATGGTCTACTCTTCCTCTCTACGCTCCTTTCTTCTTCATTGCACTTCAGTTCATTCTACTTGATCCTACTTTGTTTCATGTTTAAAAGTGTACTACCTGGTGACTGATTTGAGGAACCAGCCAGCAGATAAAAAACACACCAGTGTAGGCTAGTGGACCATGTCAGTGGCTCCCAGAACCAATCTTCCATCTTAAGCTTAAGAATCATCAGGGTCCTTGATAGAGGCTCACAGGTCCAGGCCCCATCCCTGGAGACCGTAGGCAGTTTCAGAACCAGAGAATGTCCTGGATATGTCACGTGGCTGCAGATTTTGATCCCAAGGAAAGAGAGCTTCTAACTGGTCCATGTGCTCACCTCTGGGTCATATCAGAGGGGACACATGGAAGGACCATCTCACCAACACTGCCTTCCTTGTGGTGGCTACTCCCCAAAGTAAATGGAAGAAAGGGGGATGGGCACTGAGCGAGGGACACCAACATCCACAGCAGAGGTCACCCAGACCGCCCCAGTCGCTGTCTGTTTCTCTGTCCTTCTCCTTAACTGCTCATATGCTCCCTGGGCAGCACCAGGCGCAGCCATGGATGGATGTGGGCTGCAGGGATTCCAGGGCACAGCTGCCCTGTAACCGCTGGCCGTGGTCAGAAGCAATCATGTGCTTCCTGAATACGGCGGAAGATAACTCTCAGGGTCTGGAATCTATTGAAGACAACAGTCTGGATTTTTGTTATTTTATATACTAAACTCATGCCATTCACAAGCCATGTTCTAAGAACTTTACAAATATTAACCGACTCGGTCCTCAGGAAAGCCCTACAGAAGTGCTATGACATGCCAGGCACCATCTGAGGTCTGTCCAGATTATCACTTACTTTCAAATTCATCCTATAAGGAACAGGGATTCTCCCCGCCCCCGCCCCATAGATGAGACACTGAAACTCAAAGAGATTATATAACCTACCCAAAGTCTCGCAGCAAGTAGCAGAGTTGCACTCCGAGTCCTGGTAAGGAAGAATGAGTAACACCAGGAGGACCCGTGCAGTGGTATTTAATCCTGGAGTTATCAGTCACTCCCCGATACTAAGAACAGCCGCAGCTCAAGACACCAAGCCCTGGGGGCTGAGGAGTTGTGTCTTCTTACACAAAGAAATGGAGGCACCAACCAAAATAACTCGTGTAAGTTTCCAGCATGGGCAGGGTGCCAGTGAACACAAGAAACCCCCAGTGGGCTGGCGGAACATTCCTAGAGCTTCCATGTGCCCTCATTCTGCTAGAAAGTAGTGACAAGGAAATTCATCACTGCCCATATGAATTTTTTTTTTTTCAATGAGAGGAAGAACACTCTATTCACTCATGGAGACTTTGGTTCAGACTTCAAGCTCTATTTTAATTTTCTAGTAGCAAGTATTGCAGTCGGCCTCGCTTCTAAACAATGACCTCAAGTTCCTCTGTGCCTTCGCTGCGGTGACAATGTTGTTACAGCTGACTAATGCTTTTTCTGTTAGGGGACCGGTCGATATTTCCTGAATTGAATATGTCTCTCAAGTTTGTCGCAGGTAGTTCTAGGAGAGAAATTGTTACTACTAATTTGGAAAAGAAGTCCCTGGAGTCATTTTTAAAGACTATACATGTATATATTTATTAATAAAATAAACAAATGATGTGGTTGGTGAGCTTAGAACTGCTCTGTTTAGCTGTCGAATCCACATATGCAACTTATATTCAGGTTGGCATAGAGTCTGCGACTGCAGTACATTTTAGCAAAAGGAAAAGGGGCCCTTTGAAGTCTACCTTTCCACAGGTGGCAGGTGGAAGCTTGCTGTGATTCTTGAATTTCCATCAGTTAGATGGGAATGGAAAAATAATTGGTTGGGAAGTTATCAGTTATTTATTGCTGCATAACAAACCACCCCCAAAAAAGAGTTGCTTACAGTCCATTACTGCTTCTTGTGGCTGTGTGGGTGTGTGCGTGTTGCCTGTCTTCACTGGGCTTGCTCATGTGGCCTCAGGCAGCTGGCCCCTCTGCTGGGGCTGGAGAGTTCAAGATGACTGAACTTGCTATCCATGGCCTTGGATCCAGTGTTGGTGGGGCCTCTCTCCACGTGTTCTTGTCACCAGGGATCTAGTGTGGGCTGACTCACAGGGGGGTAGTATTGTTCCAAGAGGCGAGGCCTTAGCTTGGAGCTATGGTCACACTGGCTGTATTCTACTGGCCAAAGCAAGTCCCAAGGCCACTGTAGTATTGTAAGGAGAGATGTACATGAAGGAGTGGTGCTGCTATGCCAATAAAACTTTATTTATAAAACATGTGCCAAGTCAGATTTGGCCTATGCATGGCTGACTTCAAAGCACATGTCCCTGTTTCTCATGACTCTGTAGGTGGGTCAGAAGGTTCTGCAGGCCTTGCTGGGCTCTCTGTGGCAGGTGGCTGCAGATAGCCAGGGGCTCAGTGGGCTTTGGAGGCTCTAAGGTGACTTGCTCACATGCTTATGGCCTTGGGGCTGCCTGTCCACTTGGCCCTTCTCTTCCTGTGGTCTCTCGTTCTTTACTAATCTAGCCAAAGTTGCCTCGCATGGTGGCTGGAACACTTCAAGATGACACAGGCAAGGGGCACAAAGCCCCTTGAGGCCTGGGCTCCAGAATGTAGACAACTTCTGCCACACAGTTCTGGTCAAAGCAAACTTTAAGGCCAGGCCAGGGCCAAGAAGCAGGGCCAGGGACTCCACCTCTGGAGTCCAGGGGAGAGGCTCATTATTTTCAATCTCCCTCAGAGATGAACTGGACACCTTCGCTTTCTCCCCTTCACTACCATCCTCCAGGGTCTAGGAGCAGTTGGGTCCCATGCCATCAGTGTGAGTCAATTCAGCCAGCTCACCAGTGAAACCGTGAAACCAAATTCCCCTGGGAGCTCTGCCTGAGCCTGTCTAT
Organism: Glaucomys volans; assembly: GCA_020662805.1. NCBI lineage: Eukaryota > Metazoa > Chordata > Mammalia > Rodentia > Sciuridae > Glaucomys > Glaucomys volans. The sequence continues at coordinate 249,778 of JAJEJO010002228.1, read as the reverse complement.
GCCTTTCTCAGAATCTCGGTCCAGCCTGAGGTAAGAAAATAATTCACTGAAAATGAAAATTAAAAGGCAATGGGAGGGCCTCATGTCCGAGAGTAAATGAGGATGAAGCCCGATCTTTTCTTGCCCCTTCCCTGTGATCGCCACCCAGAAGGGTTTGCAGTGAGGGACCTTTAAATCTTCAGCTAGATCCCGAGCATTTCCTGGAGGTGTTTCAAACTCTCTCAACTTTCCCTTGGAAAACTCCCTGAGCATGTTCATGTCTCAAAGTTGAAATCAGAGCAATCTCTTCTTTTTAAACAAAAACCTAAAGTTCCTTGCGGATCCTGCCCATCAGATACTTCCTCTGGGATAGTGATCGTTCTTTTTAAATAAAATGCTTAAGGATCTGTCTGCTAACAGAGGCATATTTAGTTGTAGTGCCTCTTTGATGCGTGAGCCAAAAGACAAAATATTCCCTCATACTGTATTTAATGCATTTAATTTTTACAATAAAATTTCATATAAAATATAAATGAATTAAATATACACCTCTAGAGACCAAGAAAGGAGTAAAAGTGTTTCTCCTTCCTCTGTTTAATCTGCCCTTTTCTAGAGTAGCCACTTTGGAATGTCATCGTTAACATGTATGAAAATGAAACCCTCCCCAGGTGCCTGTCCTTCTTCCATGGAGAACACAAATGTGGCTGATGACTTGCTTTTTTACAAGTGTTGATTTTTTTGTGACTCTTTATTTAAAGTTATTTGTCATTGCAAAGCCAAATGCAGGACTTGTTTTCAAAGGTAACTTATACCACGGGCCTGCAATGGTATTATCTGCCATGTGGACTTAGGAACTCTTGTTCTCTGAGTAGGTTTTAAATCAAAAGCGTTAAGTAGAGTTTAAGCCCCATGTCATTTTAAATTCCAAGCTCTAGATCCATGAAGCATGGCTTTTATGATGGAAATGACAACTGACCCCCATCTGTAACAGATCCAGCAAACTAACTTTGTGGGGCTCTCAGGAGTTTCCCAGCAAGTCTTGCATGCAGATAAGACACGAATGGCTAGGACCATGGGCATATGATCCTCAGGCAGCAAGGGGCTCCAGAGGGTTTACCAGCTGTCCCTTCAGTGCCTGGCTCTTGCTCCTGTCTGCGTCTATTGGAAGAATGGCTTCCTGCCTGCCTGTCCTTCAGCAAATTTCTGTTATTACAAACTTTTCTGAACTTGCACAGTAAGAGCAAGCAATCACAGTTATCGTTTACTGAGTGTTTTCCATAGGCCGCACACTCAAATGCTTTATGTCATTTGATCTTGCAACCAGCCCTATGACATAGCTTAAGCCTACTTCTCCCAGTTTTACTGACAAAGAAACTGGGGCTTGGGAAGTTCAATCATCTTCCCAAGGGTGCACAGGTAATAATGAGCAAAGCTGAGACTCAAACCCAGGTCTGTGTGACCCCGAGCCTGAGCTCTCCTCTACTGCAATGGTCTTAGCACTTCATCACTCAGCCTCGTCGGATTTCTCTCCCCCTAATTACTGTGTAAGCTCCTCAAGGGGAGAGAGGCGTTACATATGTCTGTGGTATCCAGGGTAACAGGCACAGACGTTCAATAAAAGGAATCTATCTGCTAGTTTAAAAAATTGGTAGATTCATCTTCCACTGTCTGAAAAGCCTACATCTTTTAGAAAATGAGTCAGTGCCGGGATACAAAATAATTTTCTTTAACATTCAGAGTAAGATTCATCAACTCAAACCATGTGAACCAGGAGGCCATGGTTGGGGTGAAACTCCAGGGGCTGAGGGGCAGGTCTCCCAGAGAAAGCAAAGGAATGTGCAGGGCGCATCCCTCCCTGGGTGCCCTGGATCACAGTGTCTCCCCGATGCGCCCAGGGCTCTGGATTGGATAGGAGCATTAGCGTTAAGGCCTGATAAAGCCATATTCATCTAACAAACTCCACTGTCACCTCATTATATGTGAAAAATAGAATGCTCTAGGACACTTGGAGATATTTGCAGTAAAAATAACATCTTTCCTTTGGAAGGGATCTGAAAGCCGTCGCCTAATTGCGTGGTGAGCTGTTAGGACAGGCCGCACAGCCAGCGGGGTCAGAGCCAGAGGTCTGGGAGTGTAAACTGTCCTCCAGCCAGTGAGCATTTCCTCCCCAAAGAGAAATTGTTGTTAAAACCCTAATTGAGAGGTCAGTGGTCTTAGGACAGGCAAGAGATAAGCCACCAGCCACATCGCCTTTGATCTGCCAGGCCTTTTGGCATGGAAAGAAAGCTAGCCATGAGTCAAGGTCCTCTAATCTTCTTAAAGATAAGCTGAAACTGTTTGGTGGGGACGGGGCTCCAGGGCAGAGAAAGGGTCTCCCCCGTGTGCAGAGGGCGAGGCTTGTGAATGGATCAGTCACAGCCTGACATCCCAGCCCACGCCTCCTCACCTGGCTCCAGGGTGGGAGGAAAGCTGTCCTTGCCCTGCGTGTACAAAGACAGAGTCTAGAAGAGAAACCTGCGACACCCACAGGAGCAGCCTGCAGCAGCTCCTCCCCAGGGCCCCTGTGGAAGATGCCGGGAGATGGCTTCCCAGAAAAAAGCAAGCCAGGAGCTGCAGAGCTGGTCAAAAGCCCCAGGAAAGGAAGGGAGAAAGCAACTGAGGCAGGAAGAGGGGCAAGGAGCAAAGGAGAGAAGAAGGAACTAAAGAGTCAAGAGATTCTGAACCTCCGTGTAATGCCAAGCTTACGAAGATAAAATATTACACTGAAAAGTAAAAGGTCACGATTCTTCTTTTCTCCACAGCAAATGGTTCACTTATAGAAGTCAGTGGGGGTGTGCACAGGCAGGGGACTACTCCTGCAGGAAAGAAAGCCTTTCAAGGTTGAAATCTTAAACGCTGCTTGGCCTCCTGCTGACTGAGAAATGGCCTTTGGATGGATTCGGGGACTAGAATCTGCACAAATAGGACAGGCTGGGAGCAGATGGTGGATGGGCACCAGGAGCACCCGGAGAGGGGAAGAGGATGGAGGCTCAGAACCAACACCAGGAGCCTCTGTGAGATCTTTCTGACCTGCATGCTTCCTTAGGAGTCACTTTCTCAAGTTCAGTCAAATCAGGTAGATATTTGCATGCTGTGCAAATGGAAAAGGATGCAGAGCTTGTGCTTGGGAAAGGCAGCTCCTTTAGGGTCACTGAGTTCAGAAAGTTGCTTCTATGCATTGAGGTGCCATAGCCACTAACATGGCACCTCCTACACCAGCCCTTACACCACCCAGCCCAAACCCAGGGCAGGAGAACAGCTCTGCCCTTGGGAAGATGGACACAGTACTGATGCTGCCTTCCGCACGTATGGGCAGGACTGAACTTCTACAGCGTCGTTTTCCTTTGACCTCAAGACACCATGAGAGTCAAAATTGGTTGTCCAAAGCCTGTGGACAACCTTTCCCCCTCCACTTCCAGGTTTTCAGAACTGGGGTTCAGGAAGATTACATGATTTGGTTAATAACATTTGCTGAGCAAATAAGAGATGGAGACAAATCAGCCCCTGGACCTTTGAGTATAAATCAGAGAGCAGCCTAGGGAAGGCCCACTCAGTAAGATACCAAAGTTACCCTGAATATAAGATTTCACAGTAACTGGGAGTTTAGAAAGGAACTTCAGAAGGCAATTCTCATCTGGTCCAGAAATCCCCCACAGACAGACGCAGGCTCAGAGCACCCCCTATGCAGTGCCTGTGCCACGTCCTCTACAGATCTGGCAGGACATCCCAAGCTCTGGGGACTGCTGGTGGCCAGAGCAGAAGGAACGAGTGTGGCAAATCTGCTCCCGATCTTTGCTCTGCACCCTTCTCAGTACCAGGAAGAATGAGGAAATCAGTAAAGGTCTTAATGGCTTTCCAAGGGCTCCCCCGACAAGCCGAGGGAGGAAAGGTTTTGAAAATGGATAACCAAGATGCTCCACTGAAGTCAGCAGTCTAGATTTGGATTTGTTGGTCCTTGAACCACTTAGTCAAAAACAGGGTCTGGCCTTCCACTGAGGAATGGTGCCGCCATGCTGTAGCTGGAGAATGTCAAGCCATAATGACACACGGCTTCTGTCTGGGAGGGGCATCTGGACAGCAGACAGAGGGAGGGCCACCTATGGGCATGATGCTCCTTTAGAAAGCACCGAGTCACAAAACCATGATAAAGCCACTCACCTCCTTCCCTGCCCATGCTGGCCATGCTGGCCACCAGGCCTCTCTACCTGACCCACATAGAAAGGGAGAGGCGGGGAAAAAAGATAAATGGAATGGAAACCGCAAGGAAGCAATCTAGAAGTAGCTGTAGAGGGGGTTCTTAGAAGTACCGCATGCCACTTGCAAGAAACAAAGAACATTCCAGAAAGTCTTCAGTTACCCAGAAGACACAGAATTTCCAAACAGCACCCTCCCCGCAAATCTCATGCCTGATCATCCCCTTCTTCCATCTCAAATTCCTAAGCACACTGAAAAAATGGACCTCTTGGCTTGCAGAAATCCGATGACAATTTGTAAGCACCCGACATTCCTGAATGATACCAAAGCTGCCCATTTGAATGCTATTTATCTCCAAAATATGCATTGCCTCATTATTATCATCAATCAAATATTTTCCCAAAGAAAAAAATTAATTGCCCACCAGGAATGTTTTGAAATGTTTACATGTGTTTCTTTGTTTAAGCACGAATTAAGTGTGTGGGAGCCTGTTTATAAGTTAGCAAAGTGTTAGTAAACTCTGGTTTGACACTGATAAGGTTCATATGAAAGTCATCACTGAAACTGTTGCCTAAATAATAAACAGGATCTCTTGGTCTACCCCTTTTTCAAGCTTGTCTCCCTTGATTAAAAAACATGTACTGTAACTGAAATGTGAAATATGCGGCAAAAATGGCAGCAGTACTGTTGGGTTTGGGAAATGTCTTAGGAGAAACAACTCCAAGCAGGAGCCGGAGTCTCCCCATGCAGAATCTCCCTTGGGTCAACCATGGGCAAGTCAGTGAGCATTAGGCTTCCTCCTTTGCAAAGTGGTGATAATAGTATTGCTTCTCAAACAGGATTTCTGTGAGGGTTAAATGAGATGTACCCTGGAAGTAACTTTGGACAGACCTGGCATGGAGTAAATCATCAGTGGATTGGTGAATGGCCACTGTGACCAAGGGAGAATGAGTCTTCTCATGGGCCAATCACTATGATGCTTGAGGAGGGTCTTTCTTCTCCATGCCCTGTCACAAGGAGACCTTGCAATTAGTGCTCTCAAAGGAAGGACAGAATGCAGGAGTCCAAGGGCCCATTCCCACGATCTGGAACGTAGTTCTGGATCTGCTACTAACCATTGGGTGATCATGAGCCAATATCAGGGGAGTCACTAAAAATGAGCTGGACCTCAGTGCTTACATTTAACTAATGAGAAGCCTTATTACATTTTAAATCCAACATCTGCTTTTCAAATGATATCTCACCAAGAACTGAACCAGAGAAAATCAATGAACATGGTAATGCTCTGACTTGCAGGGCAGGGAGTTCAGAGTTCTGTTGGTAGGGACCATCCATCCTCCACCTGCATTCCATGCACCTTTGCTGTGAACACAGCCTCCTGGGCTTTTGAAAGGAGGGTTCTTGTTTATCGAGCATTGTACCTCCCAGCATGCTAGCTCCCTGAGTAGATCAATAAATGTTAGTGGACACCTTCTGTCCTGGATTCTAGCATCTCCCCTCCACAGGATCTATACTATACTTGGCACAAGATCATGCCTACAAGCACAGTTTTTTGGTCTTCCATGAATATTTATGGAGAATTGATACTGGAATGAACACAGAGGTCATAACAAAACAACAATGTGGCCTCTGACCTCAGAGGATCATTCAAGAAGGGAACATGGAAGTGGTATTAGTCTAGCAAGGTAGGATTTAGCCTGGTTCTTCCACCAGGCTAATTAATGCAATTGCCTCGAGCAACTTTCTTAACCTGGGTGTCCATTTCAACAGCAAGATGGAATAGTAATACCTACTTTGAGTCAAATCACTTACTGAAAGCACCGAGTATATTGTCTTTCAACTCAGTTCTAAAACAATGCAAGTTCGTTCCCCTTGGTGGTTAAGTGAGAAGGTGCTGAGCTGTTACACAGCCAAGCCTTTATTTGTCCCCATACAGTAACAATGCCTGTCTACCTACAGGCCTGCCCTGGCTTGACCCAGTTTCAGGCCTGAGACTGTCCAATTGTGTTCTACTTGGCTCATTAATCATACCAATCCTGCACGAAGGGCTCGCACACTGTCATTAACTCCAGGCCAGATGCTGGCAGTCACCCCTCCAACACTGCTCCCAGCAAGCCATTGTCCCAGACTTTTCTACCACCCAGGGCTTGCCTGGAGCCAGGCCTCCTCCAGCCTCCTGGGCCACTCTGCTCGACTTCAGGGTAGGACAAAGGGAGGGGCGGGTGCACACAGCCCCCACAGGAGCAGCCCCTCAACAAGTCAGCTCCAGGCCAGCTCAGGGGCCAGGTCAGGGGCCAAGCCCAGCCAGACAATGGAGGCAAGAAAATGCCACCCTCCAGTGGGCGGGCAGCTCCCAGGAGGAGAGCCCTTGAGCCAGGCGGGTCATTGTTCCCTTCCTCAGGAAGGAAAGCAAAAACTGTTACAGGAAGAAAGGAGCCACACTCCCAGCAGCCCTCCTGCTGGGGAGCCCAAGGGTCTGGCCTTCTGTCTACACTGCAGCTGCTGGTAGTGGTTGTTTGTTTGCACAATAAAGGCTGGAATGGATCATTCCTAGCCATTTCATAGAGGCTGTGGTTCCACTTCTTTGTAATCACTGGCTTTCCACACATTCAAGTTTCTTTTTGTTCCCTGGTGGGGCACCAAGAAATGTTCCCAATTACCAAAACTGACTCATCAAAACAAAACAAAACAAAACAAAACAAAACAACACCGAAAATAAACAAAAAAAAGCAAAAACAAAATAACAACAAATAAAAAAAAAAAAAAAAGAAAGAAGAAAAATAAGAATCTCTCTGCCCATTGTGAGTTAAGGGAGAGGGGCAGGGACTGTTGTCAGGCTTCTGAGCAGCACAACTGTTTGCTCAAGGCAAAACTCTGGCTACCCTCTCCTCCCACTCCCACTCCCATGGAGTTTTCTCTGCCCCCTATGCTTGGATTACATCTGCACTGGGCTATAGTGGAGTTCCTCAGGTTCCGTTAGTGGGGAGCTCGAGGGGGGCAGGGACCAGGCCCAGTTGGTTTCCACTTTTCCCAGGACACTTGGACAGGATATAGCAGCAGACAAACTTGGTGCTCAGTAATGCTTTGAAGTTGCAAAACCCAGGAGGCTTTTGCTCTGTCTCTTGAGGTAAGATCAGCTCCCAGATCGTGAGCTTCTGCAGGCTCCATGCATCCATGTGTCATCTCTAATCCCGATGTTTCTTCCATTTTATAGAAGGAAACCGAGGTTCGCTTTGAAACCCCAGAGCAGTTTCCCAGATGTTTTTAGACATGGTAGCCCAACCTCTCCTCCCATCCAGCTCTGCTTGGCAACCTACACCAGCAACTCTCCGCTGCAGTGTGATCACCCACTGGTGAGTCAAATTCATCTGTGAGTTACACCTCAAGTAGTTTTTGCCAGTGAGAATTTAAGCAGCTATATTATTAAAGTTTAAAAGACAAAGAAATCAGGGCAGATTTCAGGTTGGCCTTTAAGGACCTGTTTTCACTCCTGTGCACCCCCACCTACTTTACGAGGGACAAAGGAGTGGATATGCGGAGTGTTGAGTGTTGGGTGGAGCTCTGTCACCTTCTCCTGTCCTCCCTACACCCCACCCAGAGGGAGCCACAATTGCTAATGCCTTCCTCCTAGTTAGGGGAACACAATCATGGAGGTCTCTATTCCCCAGAAAATTTGGGATGCAGAGATTTTAGGAATCTGGGTCTTTCCAAGGGTTGTGAGTGTCATCTTCAGTGGGATGGGGAAAGATGGAGAATTCCTGGTCCCCCACGGGTACCTCTGCGAGACTTCACACTGCCCATCTCCTAGAATGATTTTAATTTAAAAAGCTCCTCTTCACTTGACCCCATTAGAGCCCTCCGCTCCGTGTTACAAAGAACAATGTCTAACTCTGGCAGCATTTTAATGTATACTTCCCTATCTTTTATATCAGTTTATTCACAAAATTACCCCCCAAAAGATCTAGAGTTTGTCAAAATATCAATTGTCCCATTTTATGTATGATAGAAGCTGAGGCATGGGTCTGCGGGTCCTGATGGCTTTAGACTTTCTATGCTCCAAGGATGCCTCATGGTCAGACAAGTGCATCAGGTACGAAGCAGCACTCGGCTTCACGTGCACAGCGTAGCACAAGACTGGCTTTTTATAGCACAAAGAGAGGCTTCTGGCCAGAAACAAGGTGTACTGTTTTACCATGAGGAGGACTTCTGCGGGAATTGCTTGGGGGGTTCCTCTTATTTTTAGCGATCAGCACTTTTGCACAATCCAGCACTTGGACATATAAAGGAACACGAACCTCCTTGGGAAATTATTAGAATTCATGCCTTTCAGTCTCACTTCCATATCACAAAAGAACACACGTGCAGTGGATTACAAGTAGATTCACACCAGGGTCTCCCGAAAGAAGACCCCAGAGATGAGGAGGAGACAAAGAGGTATTCAAGACCTAATTGTTTTTTCCTTGAGAATTTACTCCAAATATCTCAGCAGAAAAACCAGATTAACTTGTAAATGGGGTGGACTATGGGGCTATTTTGCTCCACCAATTACTTTTAATAAAAATAAGCAACAACAAAAGGCCTAGGTAGAAATTTAAAATTACTGAAAGATTGCACATACATTGAAAGCATTTCATCTTCCTAATACGTATTTGTCCTGTTCCGTGAGAGGCTCAGATACAATATGTTTGCCGAGCGGGCAATGCAGGTTACCCCAACCTCAGCAGGAGCATGCGACTCAAGGACCAGCAACTGCACCTTCCCAGGTTTCTGTGTGCTTCAGTGCAGCGGATGTGGGCTCAGCACCCACCTCCCGCGTTCACCACAACTACCTGAAGACTGAGGACTTGGATGGCAAAGGGTTCCCACTCAGGAGAACTTGTCCCTCCTCCCCTGAAAAAGGTTCATGTACCTGAAAAGAGCAGAGGTAGGGAGTGAGACCTGGGCTGGACCTAGAGGCCCCCAGGATGTGGGCTGTTAATCTTACCATGTCACTCAGCTTTGTTCTCCATTGTTGGGATCATGGTTAATTTTTCGTGCCAGCTTGATTGGGCTACAGGGTACCTAGCTATTTAGGTCAAACATTACTTTAGGTGAGTCTGAGAATTTGTTTTTGGAAGAGATTAACATTTGAATTGGAAAATCTGGTAAAGTAGACTGCCCTCCCTCAGGAGGCTGGGCCTCATCCAGTCCTTGAAGGCCTGAATAGATCACAAAAGCTGACCCTCCTGTGAGCAAGAGGGAGTCCCCTGCTCCCCTACCTTGAGCGGGAACTTGGTTCTTTTCCAGTCTTAACACTTGGACTGACACATTCACTCTTCTTGGGTCTCAAGGCTGCTGGTTAGAGAACTAGAACTTATCTTCCAAGACTACATAGCAGTTGCTTGAATTGATAGTGACCTTTCTGACTTAACCCAGGATCCAGAAAAGTTAGGACATAAATCTCTGCAATGGACTTGGATGCAATATACTGTTTGGCCCCCACCTCATCAGCTATAAAGTGAGAACGGCACTTGGACCAGACACAACATATGTAAGCACCCAGCAAAGGACCAGCACACAACGAAAATGTATATCACATGCATGAATCAATATGTAACAACAAATTCCACCATTATGTACAACTATAATGCATCAATAAAAATATGGAATAAAATCAGCAGCTAGTCTCATCCCATGAGTTCGAAATGTTGAGCAACAGTGCTCTATTTGGTTTGGTTATAAAATTCATGCAAGCCAGTAGTTTTCAACCCTTGTCTATACCCAAGGTAACTAAAAACATTATATAACCCATTAATAGAAGTTGCACACTCGCAAGGAGTAAGGAGAACATCCCCTTCCTAAATCACACATCAGAATATCCAGGAAAAGTGTGTATATTGAAAAAAAAAAAAAAACTCCCTGTTGGTTTTCATATGCAGCTCATCCTTCCCACCTTGGAAATCACTGGTAAGATGTTACGCTGGCTTATTAGAGCATGCCACAGCAAAATTATCTTTAAATTATGTCTCCAACCAAAAATAATTTTTAAAAGAAAAAATATCATTCAGAATCCACGTGTGATCCTCCCTCTGCCCCCCTAAACAATAGCGGGAAGATAATTCACAGCTTCGCCTAAGGTTCTAATCATATCCCATCTCTAATAGAACCACCGTGATTAAGGATGTGCCTGCTATTTTAAGTCCGTAATTATTTTTTAATAGTACTATCATTTCTTTCCGTTAAGTCAGTGTCAGTGAACTAGAGCTCGGCCCAAGAGAGTGTAAAATGCACTTAGTCAGAAGTTGACTGATAAAGAAGTATGCCTTTTTTTCTTAATCGCTGATACCAAAATGAAAGGGATAAGAGAAACCAGGAAACACAACAGATGACAACTATTAATTTAGTGGTGGCGCAATTTGCATAGTAATGCAGGAAATGTGCTGCTGATTATCGCGTTTGCTCTGTCATTAGGCCCCTGAGAGTGCTCAGAACTGGCCTGTGACCGAGAGGAGCAGACACTTTGGGTGGCTAAGACTTCCTCAATGGACAAGCCTCGTTCAGGATAGTTCCTATTTTGAGAAACATTATTTTCCCTTGTAAATATGCATTTGAAAAAAAAAAAACATAGAAATCACCTTCACTTTGGTTTTGCCCCATATATTTGAAGCACCTAATTTCTCTCACCCAATTTTAGCCATGTGTCGTGAATCCCGTCTGCATCAGACCTGAGAGCCCAACTTCAGGGATTATGCCACCTGAGTACAGCCTTAGATCCATCCCAGACACGTTAAACCAATAGGTTTCAAAACCAGAGAAAATTCCAGAAAGAGAAACCTAGTAAGAAATTGTGGCAATCGTGGTGGCACATGTCCATGGTCCCAGCAGCTTGGGAGGCTGAGGCAGGAGGATCCTGAGTTCAAAGCTAGCCTCAGCAACTGAGCGAGGCTCTAAGCAACTCAAGTGAGACACTGTCTCAAAATAAAGAGTTAAAAAAAAGGGCTGGGGATGTTGCTCAGTGGTTAAGCACCTCTGGATTCCATCCTGGGTACTGAAACTGAAAGTTCAGAGACTATGGGTGGGCAGGGAAAAGGCATAAATGTAAAATAAAGGGACAAAAATTCTAGAAATAAAAGACCTTTAGTTCAGTTTAATCAACTTTTTGCATTGATGATGTAGTTTTTCTACACTGACCTTAGCGAATTGGTGTACCCACACCTCCGTATTTCCTGCCCCTTCTTATTGAGTCTGTGCCCTTCACACTCCACCTTCCTATTGAACTCCGCCCCACTGTCAGAGGCCAGTTCAAATCCTGAGTCTTCCAGAGAGCTGTCCTCCATCCCTTTCAGCTGGGTGGGGTCACTCACTCACCTCCTAAGTTGATACCACTCATTTTACACCTCTTGGAACATCTGCTAATGCTGGGGATTTTTCCCCTCTTGTCACCTCTTCCTAAATATTTCATTCATTTAACGAATATTTACAGACACTGTCGGCCCCAGAAGCATGGGGACATGGGGATGATCGAAGCGGCAAAGCTCCCTGCCCTGGCCAAGTCCTGGTGGCTGATAAAGGATGAACACGCTGCCCACCTTCGATGGTTAGCAGGCTCTGAGGGGTGGTGGTGAAGCCAGGTGGGCGAGGGAGGGAAAGGGAGAGTCAGAATTTAGACAGTAAGGCACGTCCCTCAGCGAACTGGGGAGCGAGTACCCACCTGTCCTTCCTCTGCAGCCCCCCGCCCTTCCTCCTTACTGGGGGTCTCCCAGGTGAGCATCCCTCATGCTAATGTGGTCCCTGAGGCAAGTCAACTACTTCATTTGCTCTTCCACAGAAGCAGAGAGACTGAAGCAAGACCGGGGGACCAGCACGGCCTCTGTGAGAGATCAGTGCTGGTGGCGTGGTCTCCAGAGAGCCACCTCCCTTAGGAATGCTCGAGGTAGATCTGAACACAGGGGCTTTGGTCTAGGTGAGGCTGTCCCTCAAACCTAACAGCTGAGGAGGACACTCCTCCCTGGGGAAGCTCCCCCATGGTTTGGATGGGGTTTTAGTGTGTCCCATGAGGGCTCATGTGCCAGAGGCTTGGTCCCCAGTGTGGCAATGTGAGAGGTGGCTGAACCTTTAAGAGGCGGGATCTAGTTGGGGGGACACTGGGGGCATTGCTCTGGGAAGATGGCGAGGTGATTCTCATGGAACCCTCGTTCTCCTGAGAGGAGAGCACCTCTCTGGCTTCCTGCCTTGCCATGTGATCTTTCCCTCTCATACACACGACCACCATGATTCCATCTGTTCTGGGGCCCTCACCAGAGCCAGGGGAAGTGGTAGCCATGCCTTGGGGATTCTTTTGCCTCCTAAACCATGAGCTAAATAAACCTCTTTTCTTTATGTCACCCAACCTCGCCTGTTTTGTTATAGCAATGCAAAATGAATCAATATGCTCCCTGAGTGCATGAGTGTGTTCCTTTCCCTGCCTCAAGTCCTAACACTGCCTAGCGGTAAGTGTTGTCTCATAAATTCCCAGGTTCGCAACAGCTTGAAGACCAAAGGGGTTTGATTAACAATTTAGAGGAACTTGAATATTCCTGAGGATCTACAAGGAAAAGAGCTGGGATCATCATGGTCTCAGGATATCGGACCCTGGGTGGATCGTTTGCAAGACAGAGACAGGGGACTTGTTGGACGTTAAGCGGATGGCCAAGTTCTCAGTCCCTCCTCCTTCCTCCTCCCTTTCTACAAAGGACTTCTTTCAATAAAGAGAATTCTTACAATCTAGCTCTGTTGGAATACTTTCTTCACTTGATGTGAGTCCAGGGCACTTCCCCAAGGACCCCTGGTCATGTCAGAGGTGGCTCAGAGTTGGTGAAAGAGATCTGGGTTTAGTGGTAAAGATACTCGTTTTATTACGTGTTTTCCATTCAACCAGCCAGGGGCTTATCTTCTCTTCAACTACATTCTGTTCCAGCATTGGCAAAGAAACGGCAGAAAGAGTGAGCTGCACTGTAAATCTCACCCAGGCCTGGGCTTCTGAACCCAAACTGAGATCCTCCAAGATACAATTTCATGTTTGGGATAAGTAGCCTGTCCTGTGACCATGACCAGACCAGTCACCTGTGTTCACAACCTTGACCAAGGTTGGACTGCTATGTGGGTCTGAGCCAATGGGGACAAGAAAATTAGAAGAGGCTTCTGAGATGGAATCTGCTAGAAAATTCTGTGGGATTTTTGGCACCTCAACACCATCACATTTCAACACTTTATCCATAAAAAGCAAGTTCCAAGAGCAATTCTGCTACCTACAAAAATAAAAATAAAATGGACCTATTCTTATATTGTAAAAAAAAAATCTTTCAAGATTCCAAACACACAACTCAGCCTTGAACTGAAATCAAGATTTAAACATGAGCTCAGCAAAACAGCATGGAAATAAATCAATCATGTATGCTACACGTTTCAATAAATATGCCAACAATAATAAAAATTTAGGTGTGGTCTTCAAAAGGCAATGTTTCTCATATTCAATTCCCTGTAGCACTTTTAAATTGAATTGAATAACAAAACAAAGCAGTTTGTATATTTATGGGATTCTTTTCTTCAGAAACTTTTCAACTCAAGTAAAAAGTAAAATGCATCCCACATGTGTGATAACTAAGCTGCATTTCTATGTGGCATGTATTTTCCTTTAATACCATTTTTCAGTTAATGAATGGTTAAGGGACAGTTTTCCAAGTTCTTCTCCCACTTCCCCTAGACAAGATGTTCTAAGAAAAAAGAAAACTAGGAGGAAATACTTCACCACTATTTGTAAACAAGTGTAGCTCAGATCATGAAGGGGATGGGAAACCCATTCAATTGCTTCCACCACTCCAGATCCAAGTAAGCCACTCCCAGGGCTTTTCAGTAACTGATTCTCAGTCCTGACAGCCATAGGTCAGCAGAGACCATTCACAAAATGGCAGACGCTGAAGGATATTCGTGCGCACACACACACACACACACACCACACTCACTCTCTCTCTCTTTCTTAAATGACATGGCTTCCAGAAATAATTCTTTAAATAGAAGACAGATAGCCTTCAACCTTTTTTTTTCTGTCCCCTCTCCCTACCTGGCAAAAGATTGTTAACTATGCTTAGATCCCCTCAGCAAATATTGACAGGGCATCCACATTGTTTGAGTCATGCTGGGCCCAAGGACGCAATGCTGAAATGGTTCCATGCAGGAATCCAGAGGAGAGGGTCAGTGGAGGAGCTGCAGCTCAGATTTCAGGCAGGGGAGTGCTAGGAGACCCCCCTGGAGGAGCTGATATCTGAGCTTAGAGATAAGGTGGAGGTTGAGAAGAGAGGGAGGAAAGGGTGGCAGGCACAGGGGCCAGCAGGGCAGCGAGGGACAGGGAAGGCAGGGCCCCTTCTCTGTCTGCAGCTGAGTGAGAGGGCATGGCCAAGCTGAGGCTGCAGGGTGGGGGCAGGGCCAGACCACCAGGGCTCTGGGGCTGGCAAGGGGCTTTGGGTTCCTCCTGAAGAGAGCTAAGTTGTAACCCTGCAGTGACAACATGGTGTCTGAGTCTTCATCCGGGTAGCAATAAGGTTGGTGTTCTGCTTCTCCAAAATCACTTGAGCTATGGTTCAGAAACTGGAGCAGAGAAGGCAGGTCCTGAGGTTGGAAGGCTCTGGGCAAAGGAGCCGTGTCTAAGGAGGCCTCATGAGGGCCACCTCTGCACAGTCCATGTTTCCAGGAAGCAGGTGGGTCCTGTGATAAGATGTCCCCCAAATGGCATAATCTCCAGGGGACACCTGAGACTCCCGTCAGCATAGGAATTCCATTAGGCCTGGGTCACCCAGAAAGGCTGGCATGAGTCATTGAATTTGGGCAGCTCACAATAGATTCTTTTTACATTTTTAGATTCCAATTCGCTTATCTTGTACAAATGCTGGATATTTACCTTTTAAATCAAACTGAGTACAGCTAATATTTGGAAAACAGAACTTCACAATATGCAGTAAGATTCCCCAGTCTGTTCTTCGTCTGCTCTGCGGGATCCCCAGCATGCAGACTCTTCGCCTCAAAGACTTGGGAAAGCAAAAATTAATCACTAGTTATCTACTTGGCCTTAAGTATATTTTGCTACTTTAGAACACTATGGAAACATCCCAGAGATGTGGGTTAGACACTTAAGGGAAAACAAGAACAGAAACCTCCGAAGTTCCCAAACCTGGTCTTCGTCCTTAGAGGATCAAACTGAACACTGGCCTCCATACACCCAGGGAGGATAAGAGATCAGTGAAACTCTTTGGTTGTGGAATTTTTATTTTTTTGAAACTTCTAAAGGTTAGATGTGAGACTAACATGATGATAACCTCCTTATCTAACCAGGACAGCGAAATCCAGGCTTAGGATGCAAAGATGCTTACTTTGATTAAGAGAAACTAACCAGCCTGCACATTTGCCTTAAAGACTCCCAGATAACCTGATAAGTGACAAGATATGGTCCCATAAATAATGTTAACTGCCTCAAAGGAAAAATACACCCCGACTGGCTTTTCTCTGCCTCACAGAATAATTCTGTTTCATGCTATGTAGTGAAGGAGCGCAATCTAGTCCTTTCTAGTTTTGTCTGATTTACTGAAAACAAATTCCAGATAGGGTTTATAGATTCCCTTCTGCATATTTCTCAAAAGATTTAAAACTTTGCAAAAACAAACCAAACCAGAGTAGTGCATCACTCTTTCAAAATAACAGGGAAAAATAAGAAGAACGAGCTGAGGGAGCCGTCAGTAGCATCCCAGGGATCTAGTGCTGCTTCTTTTGCTGGGAATTTTAAATATCTTTAAATGGCTGTTTGAGCATCATGCCCATAAGAAATTTTTTCTATTAATTTTTAGAAAATGCAAACATTTATTTTATTTCAAATAAACCTGGGATGGTTCAATAAATGGCAGTTAGGCCCCAGGAGTCTCCCAGCTTCTTACATTTGAGAGGATCTGCTTAGAGACACATGAATTCCTCCACAGAGATTCCTAGAGGCCCTGAGACAGACCCTAAAGGTCAACTGATGACCGGAAAGTTAATGGTATTGGGACCTTTGATTTTTAAAAAAAGACCTAGAATGAGCCAACCAACTACCACAATAGGCTGCTACAGCAAACATTTGTTGCTCTATAGCTTTCCAGAGTCAAATGACCTTCTTTCAATTGGAACTATTACAGAATTCCCTCAGGAAACTATTCTGGCACCATCAACCCATGCACATGAATGGAGCTAACTCCAGTCCTGCATCCAGATAGGCTGCTGACTCAGGCCTGTCAATCAGAGGATCACATTCCCCCTGCACAGGGGACTGGTTTGGGAATGAGTGGTATTGCAATCAGAGCTAGTGAAAGTCAATGACTTTTACTGAGAGGGATCAGTCACTCACATTGCTACTGGGCTTGATCCTAGACCACCGTGGGGCTTGTGTGCACATCTTGCCACACCAGGTGAGAATCTGCTGAAAGGGGAGCTCACTGTCTACAGAGAATGTAGCTCGCATATGAGAGGGGAAGACATTATGTGAGCTCCTAGATTCAACACTGGTGAAATGACATACCCATGGAATTTTCTGTTGTCCACATCAATAGATTTCCTTTCCATGTTTAAGCCAATTTGAAACTAATTTTGAGTCATATGTAACAAAGAGAGACCTAATCAATAAAACTGTATGTAAAAGTAGGAACTTCTATAACTAACACAATTTTGGGCAGTACAAGATAGGGATGCAAAACTGAAGATGACTCAGCTACATGGCCAGGTAGGACTCACTCTTTCATCAAGGACATCTCAATGTGACAGTGTCTACAAGGCTCCTGAATAAATGGGAATTTTAATTTAAGATAATTCTAACCTAAGATAAGATGTTAAAATATCACAGTGAGATATAAATGGAGACTCAGTTCTCAGGAAAGAAAAAGAGGATAGTAAGAATTTATTAAGGAACCGATGGTCCAGGATATATGCTATTTAAAGTCAAATCCCTAAGGGGTTTCAATTCTAATAATAGTAGAAAAACTTGTATGGACTAGCTCTGGACAAAATATATGAAAACAATTATTTTAAATAGGTGCTAGATTAAATAGATGATAGAGAGCAATTCAAATCAGGCAGAACTGGAAAGGATTCAACCCTGGAAAGATGGAAGCTATGTTGGATAAGGTTAGTTTATATGCCTTTTCCTTGAAGGCACTGCCCAGTCCACAAGAAGTTGAAGAAACTTCAGGAAGAAACTCACAAATTAATTTGATTAAGGTATTAGAAAATGGAATTTAGGCAATCAGAGTATCTAAAAATTAAGCAAGGAAATAACGGAAATACTAAATGGAGAGTCCTCAGATATTCATGTACATGACCTTCAAATCATTGGCTGATCCCTTATCTGCACATAGATAGGAAAATTTTAGGGATTCTGACAGAAAGAAATAGCTGGAAGAGGGAAAATCTGAACAGAGATTTCAGCTGTTGGCCAGAGCACGGGAGATAAGAGTATTGAATCTAAATCCTGATATATTATAGGGGCTTCCTAAATATTTCATGCTTTTTCTTAATATTTCAGAAGGATCATCCTTAGGAATAAAGACTATGTTTGAAATTTAGGATTCGCCCTTAGGCAAAGGGCAAAACCAAAATGAACCTACCCTAACAAAGTATAAAGCCAAGTTCGCACAAATTAAAAACAACTCACTAGTGATTTAACTTCTGGCTAGGAAAAAAACTAAAAACAAACTCACACTCTTTGAAGGAAGATAACAGAATCAGGTCTCTACCATATATCACCCACAGTGTTCAGGATCTGTTTTTTAAAAAATATATGAAAAGAAATAAGAAAATATTACCTATATCCAGTACTAAAAATAGATAAAACAAATCCAAAGATGATACAAATATTGGAATGAGTAGACAAAGATTTTAAAGCACCTAGAAAATATGTTTAAGGGATTTTTGAAATATATGGCAATAGTGAAAAGGTGGAGCACCCCAGCAGGGAAATGGAACCCAGTAAAAATCCTAATCAATAATATAATATATGAAATGAAAAACTTATTGGATATACTTAACATCTGATTAGAAATGGTCCAAAAAAGACAAGTAAATTGAAGATACATTAGTCAGAAGAAATTATTTGATGTAAATAACAGAGAAAAAAATGAAAGAAAAAGCAAAACTTGAGTGACTTGTGGGACAATAAGGAATAGCCTGACATGCATTTTTAACTATAGTCTCAGAAAAAAAGAAGAGAGAAGAAAGCAAGGTAGAAACATTATTTGAGGAAGAAAAGGCCAAAGTTTTTCCAAATTTGGAGGAAAACATGAACTTATAGATCTAAGAAACTAAATAAATCTTAAGAAAGGAAAATATAGAGAAAAATATTAAGGCCGTGTTCATCAAACCAAAATGCTGAACACAATGAGAAAATCTAACAACGATCCTCCAGGCACGAGGAAAACTACATTGTATTCAGGGGAGCAATGATTTGAATGACTGCTGACCTCTCATCAGAAACAAGGGAGGCCAGGTGACGATGAAGGTGACCTTTCACACACTGATAGAAAAGAGAAGAAAGAAGACTGTAAATCCAGGATCTTCATCCAAGAATACCATCCTTCCAAAATTAAGACAAAACAAAGATATTTTCAGAAAAATAAAAGCTGAGGAAGATAGACTCTTCAAGAAATGCTAAAGGAACTTCTTATGCTAACTTGGAATGACAAGACAGAATGTAGGAGACCAGAATAAAGCCCATGAAGAGCACTGGGTGCAGAGGCAACCTGAGGATCTGTCATTTCTGCATTGACACCAGTGGGACCTTCCAGTGACATGAGGTGATATTTTTTTATTTTGTAAACTAAAAAACACCCTGATTTTTAATGTTAGAGAATTTGAAAAATAATCTTTTGTAAGATATGAAAATTTTTGTGGTCCAACAAAACCTTCTCTTTCAGTTCAGTTTTCTTCGAATAAGATATTAAAACAATGAGCTCAAATGCAACTCAAATAAAATTAATTACTCCTTAAATGCTTATTAAAAAAAAAGGCATATGGACAAATAAAATCCATTTTTTAAAACTATTTTCATCCATACCTCATTCATGTACATATATGTATGCATATATACATATATGTGTATCATATATATGTGTGTATGTGTATCATGTATGTGTATCACACATGTATGTGTATTATATATGTATATATATGAAAAAATGTTGCTCACTTTATGTTAAGAATATCTGGTTTTGCAGGGTAAAATTTCAAATATATTTATTTAACTTTCATCTTTCATCTGATCTTCAGTGAGTGAATGGGGTTTGGATTTAATAATGAGCTTGTGAGGTAAATGGATGGAGTCAGAGAATATCATGCTAAGCAAAACAAGTCAATCCTCCAAGACCAAAGGCCAAATGTTTTCTCTGATATGTGGATGCTGATCCATAATGGGGGTGAGGAGGGCGAATGGAGGAACTTTGGATTGTGCAGGGGAGTGAAGGGAGGGAAGCTGGCAGGGGGTTGGGGAAGATGGTGGAATGAGATTGACATCATTACCATAGGTACTTGTGTGATGGCACAAATTGTGTAACTCAACGTCATGTACAACCAGACAGATAGACGAACAGTTGTTGTGCTCCATTCGTGTAGGATGAATTGAAATGCATTCTGCTGTCATGTATAGCTAATTAGAACAAATTAAAATTAAAATTAAAAATTAGCTTGTGTCATATTAACAATGTAATTCATAAAAGAGGGCAAGAGAGAGATTCCAGATGCATATATTAATTTGATGTGGTAGAAATAAAAGGGTCATTTTTTTCTTTTATTTGATTTTATAAATACCCTAAACTGAAAAAAGCAAACAAACCAATAAGCCAACAGGGAAACAAGAAGCACACACACACCAGCATGGAGATGGGACACACATGTCACAGACAGGGGGACTCCATCCTCTCCTTCGCCTCCATTCCAGTGCCCACGAAGCAGATGGTATGCAGGACCTCGGGGCAGCCACTCATCGTGGGGCACTGCTGAGCTAGAGGGCCATTACCAACTGTAGAGTCCTGATCTATTAACCACTGTCGTGCCTTTTACATTTTCTTGATGATGCAAGAGTTAATTCCATTTTCTCTACAGCTCCCTGGGGGTGGAGCTAAGTGTGAAATGCCCACGTCATGCTTGGAGCATGCGTGTGGTCGAAGCCTCTGTGACTGCGCAGGGCTAACCGAATCAGAATGTGTAACACAGAAATGAGGTTAAAAGGGTGCTATCGTTTCGATAACTAATCTTCACATTGAATGTCTTCTAGAAAGAGGACGAAGCATCAGTTTCAGTTCCATCAAAAAGACCCTTCATTTCTGCGAGGAGGCTAAAAAATACACAGGTGGGGGCAATCCTAACCTGCAGCCTGGCCACACTCTACCCTCCGTGGATCCCAGGGCCCTGCTTGCCTACTGGGATAAATGGGGTGCTAATAAGAAGAAATAAGCACACGCTTTCTTTGTACCCCTGAAGCCAAGAACTACAACCAGCTGCAGAAACTTAGGGATTAGACAGACTACAGTTTTACTAGAAGGAAGAGAATAAGGGTTAAATGGCTTTTATGCTTTTGATTTAAAGAACTGGAGAGGACAGCTGCATTTGGCATTTCTACCATCTAGAAAAGAAAGCTGTGTTCGCTCACATTGGCCTTTAGGTCCCTTTGTGTTGCTCTTGGTCTTTATCTGCAACGGGGCCAGCTTCTGAAGTCAGACCCGAGTGGAGAACGTCAGCACAGACCAGAAGGACTCTGTGGGTTGGCTGTGCAGAGGTCAAGATCAGCCCTGAAGCCCCTCCGGCAGGTGTTCTTGGCTAAGCTGAGGCTGCAGACAGCACTGCACCCCCTGGGTCTCCTGCCGTGCTCACCGCAGCCAGAAAGGGCTCGGCTCTGGGAGGAGTCCTCGTGGAAGCCTTCAGTGGTAGATGTCACAGTTTTCCCTGTTTTAGCAAAGCCTTGCCCCCAAGAGGCAGTGCTGCAGGAGGGCCCTGGGGTGGGAGCCCTGCCAGTCTGACTCCCACCCCACCTCGCATTCCCTCCATTCCTCAGAGCCCTTCACCCAAGGGAAGTTCTGCTGCCAGTCCTTGCACCCCACAATCATCCAGACAGTACCAATGCATGATCTCTCCCCAGAGAGAAAGTTTTCAAAATATTCCTTCAAGTGGTCAAGAGAAAACCTCCCTGCTATCGACTGCCTGTGCACGATCCACATTTCCAAGAACAGCGGATGATGGTGGAAATGTTATACATCACTGCAGCTCTGCAGGAATGAAGGTCTATGCAGCCCTGAGTGAGCTCCCTGCTGCCTCTGCCTGCCGGGCTGTGTGTGGGGGGGTGTGCCCAGGGCCCTCTGAGGTTGCTTCTGTGAGGTGCTGTACCATCCGTGAGAACAAAATGAAGCCTCTGCCTTTCCAAAGTTTATGTTGATTGTGGCCTGTTTTCTCCAACAGATTGGCAAAGTTTGAAGTTTAATACAACCGGGCTCAAAATGGGATAACAAAACAGGTGCTTTGGGCCCTGTGAGTGGGTAAATTTGCTCAGATGACTGGTTATCAAAAATGTAATAACAATCATAACAAAGTACAATGCCCATACCCACCTACGCTGATCAGTCAGTGGAATTCCCTAGAGGTATAGTCACACATGGAAGATTAACTATAGTGCTGTCTATTGTGACAGAAAGCCAGGAACAACCTGCATGCCCTTCAGTGAGGGCTGTGCTGTCTCCAAACAAATGGAATACTACACAGTCATTTAAAAGAATGAGGTAAGTGAGCATGTGCTGTTAGAACAGGATCTCCAACAAAATATTTCTAAGAGGAAAACCTGGTGAACAATCCAGTATGCTTGCGTTTGGCTTGGCCGTGTGGTCTAAAGGGGTAAATGTGAGAATGCACGTGTCAAGCTTGTCTGCAAGGATTTATTGTGAAAAGAACAGTTAACAGCGGTTACCGTGGGGAGGGAACTTGGGGACCCAGGATGAAAGGAGTTTTATTGGAGTTTTTCATATCCTTTAAATGTTTTGCTTTGTACATGCAATTATTTTTTCATTAAAAAAAAATACTGAGTACAAAAAAGTGTTTTTCAGCCAGGAGCAGTGGAACTGTCTGTAATCCCAGAGACCCTGGAAGCAAGACAAGCAGATCACAAGTTCGGGACCAGTCTAGGCAACTTACTGAGACCCTGTCCCAAAATGAAACCTGGTTTTCAGTCTATTGGAGGTCACGACAGAAAAGGAAAAAATGTATCAGAGAAATTAGGTCAACAATGTTAATATCAGGTATGATAGATCCACAGACATTTTAATCATATACGGTATCACATACAGGTGATACGTGTTTGAAGCATTTCATGTGTGTATATTTGTAATATGAATTAAATGTATATGTTTGCAGATAACATAATTTGTAGTATAAATAGAAGACGTGTTACACACACACCCCGGTTGGATAATTGACTGCCCGGGTCAGCTAAAGGCAGTAAGATCCTGCAGTAGTGGCCGTCATTGCTGCTCCCAGCATGGACATTGGCCCATCTCCCTTGGCCAGTCTTGGAGTCTGGGTTGGTCATCTCACAAGATGACACTCCAGGATGAAGGAGGTGCTCTTCCTCCTGTCCCACACCCGACCTCTCTCTCATATCCCCACGAGGTGACCACATTCATTATCCACTCCTGACTGAGGCTGGAGGAGCTGGGCACAAGGAGGCCCCATGTCAGCCACACAGAAGGCAAACGGGACAGTGCTGGTGGGCCGTGACCCAGCAGCCCTGATGGGCATGAGAAGCAGTCAAAGGTCTCTGATTCACCTTTGTTGACTATTCTCAAGTCCCAAGAGAAAAGGAGTCAAAAATAGCTCCGCGCTTTGAAACTCTTTGGAAAAGGCGCTCTTTGGCACACTTATTTTCTTAGCATTCAATGAACAAAAAGGTCCACTGTTTCGACCACCAAGAGAACAGCCAAGTTTTCAGAAATGCAGTCACACTTCTGGCTGACGTCAGGAGATTTTCCAACTGGGTTTTCAGGCGTGCAGGGCCGGGTGGTCTGCCTGACCTACCACAGGCTGGCCGGTGCCAGTGGTGTTGTTTGTAAATCGCGACATAGTCACAAAGCCTGTGTACTGTCGCAGACTAGATGTTCAGAGCGTCTTGTGAAAGGAAACAGAAAAGGACGTTAGGTGCTTCCCTGGCTAAGGAGATGCTGATGCTTTGAAAGATGGAAAAGTCACTCGGAACGGATCCCTTGCCTCTTTATGGAGTCGTTCAGCTGACTCGCAGTTCCTCCTGCAGAAACCCAAGATTGATGTATTTCCACCGGGCAGATTGAAATACACTGTGTTTTCACGGGGATGACTGGACTTCATAAATTAGTCACTGCTTGGCCATGTGCAGCCTTTGATCCTTGCAGTTGGGCCTGGTTGTGAGCGGGGAGCATTCAGCGGCCGGGTTTGACGCGTGGGTCTCTGTGCCCAGTCAGGCTGCATGTTGAACTTGGCCGTCCTCAGCAGAGAGGAAGAGACCGCGCCAGCTCTTGGGCTCACTACAATGGTGAGCTTTTCTTCTATTTTAAAGTAAAGCTGCTCAGAAGCCCCCAGACCACATGGCCCTGGGCTGAAAGGCCACGTGGCTCCCATGACTGCCTTTTCCTTAATCATGCACTGCACTCCCCTGGCTGGCCTGCTCCAGGTCACCACTTCCTTTATCTTGCCCTAGCCCTCTGGTTATTCCAAAGAGGACTCCACCCCGAGACAGAAATACTGTTCGGTTCAATCTGTGTAACTCACCAACACACAACAAATACCAACCAAGCTCGTTAGAGGCCAGGCATGCTGCTGGGACTGGGAATATAAAAGAATGAGACCTCGCCCCTGCTTTGAGAGGCTCGTAAGTTAGCAGGGAGGACACACGACCAACAACAAGGTGGCCAGTGCGCAGGCAGACTTGCCCTGTGGATTCTGAGCACCTGCCATCGGGTCCCCGCCAGAATCCCCTGCCAAGGGGTCTGCGGGTGCTGGAACAGGGGCGAGTCCATCATGGACAGCTTCCTGAGGAGGTGGACACTGACCTGGGTCTTAGAGAAGCACAGGAGCAAGACCAGGGGAAGAGGACAGGGAAGCCCCTTCCAGGGAAAAGGGAGAGAATGGGCCCAGGCGCAGGGGTGGGGAGGGCACGGACATGGGGAGGTGTTCCTATGCTGGAATCAAAGTCAAAGGTGGGGGCAAAATACGCCAGGTGCCAGAGGGTGCAGGGCCCTTCATCTCGTCACCATCTTTAAAAAATAATAGTGGTATATTTATAGTTTTTTTTTCCCATTTTGTAGATGAAGAATCTCAGGGTCCACACAGACGGATTTATTTGCAAATCTCCAGCAAGCACTCAGCAGCCAGTGTTCAAGTTCAAGTCTGAGGGACGCTAATGCCCTTACTCTAGACCACTAGGTACAGATTACTACTGAAAACAAAAAGGAACATGATGAATACTTCCTGGTAACCATAAGACAGTCAGAGAGACTGCTTTCTGGAAGCTGTGAAGGGGACAGAAACAATGTAGGTGTCAAGGAATGGCCGCAGAGGCTGGCAGGAGAAAGGACACTCTGTGCAGAGGGCAGCCACTGATCCCGATGGGCAGTGGTGCCATGGACCTGTGGCCAGCAAAGGCATGGGCACTGCTAAGAACCCCAAGGGAGGGGAACGGAAGCAGCAGTACAGCAGCTGGGAGTATTGGAAGGCAGCAGGGACAGGTTCACGGTAGAGTTGCTTGCCAGAGAGACAAGAGAACAGGTGGGGAAGTGGATTAGGCGGGAAGGAGAGAGACATGTCGTGTCTTATCCAGGTAAAAATACTGCCCGTCCTATCTCACCAAAGAAATATGGTAACTCAGCAATGAAGTAAATATTTTCATTGACCAATTCACCTACTCAATAGTGTTTTTATTGATCACCTACTATGTGTCAGACACCTTGCGGGCCCTGGTGATGTTGATAGGAATGACACTGTCTTTAGAGGTTATGTTGTCATGGAAAATACACAGTGTGCAATGTAATGCCAGGCAATGGTGAGGTGTCACGAAGAAAAAGGTAGCAGGAGAGGGTGTGGAAATGACCAAATGGAACCAATAGGCTATTTTGAAGGGTCTCGTGTAGGAAACTCCTTGAGGAAGTGATATTTGGGCAGAAACCTAAACCGAAGGAGACACGAGCATGCACAGTCAGACAACACGTGCGAAGGTCCTGGAGAAGGAATAAACTTGGTCAGTCCAAGGAACAGCAAAGAAGGATGCCACAGGTAGAATGGGAGACCTGGAGGTGGGGCAGAGCTTCTGCATCTTATTCTGCATTTCACACTTGAGGTGATTTGTGTGAAAAGGAGAAAAACTTGGACTGCTGAGGTTAAAAAGCAAAGGGCATGCACTGCACGCAGACAGCAAAGGAGCCTCAGTCCCACTTAAGAACGCAGCTGAGAAATCCGAAGGAAGACATCGTCACATACCACTAAGGGAGCAAGCCAGCACGATCATGCCTCGTCTGTGCCAGAATTGTAATGCTGGCTTCAATGTGACACATTTATTAATACAACTATGTATATATCAGTAGGCCAAAAATTTACACTATGTGAGCAGCTTCGAAAGATGTTGAAGAGTCAATAAAATACTGTTGATTTGAGGAGAAAACACTTGTCTATAGTAAAATATTATCAAAATAAGGCTTATTTATCTAAAACCAATAGCAGATATGTCTTTGAATGGTAAAGCACTGGAACCACAGCTGTGAAAATTAAGAAAAAGGTAAGCTGTTCCTTATCGCCCCTGCAAGAAAGAGGCAAGAAAAACCAGTGTGGCTGGAGTGGGATCCACAGGTCTTTGAAGACATGTTTTGAAGCCATCACAGAATGAGAGTATTTTTAACCATCCAAAACCAAAAATAATTTTTTACATTCTTCTCAAAACTAGGAAAAAACAGTCCTAAAATTCATATCGAAGAATAAAAGACCTAGAATAACCAAAGCAATTCTGAGCAATAAGAGCAATGCTGGGGCCATTGGAATACCCAATCCCAAACCATGCCACAAAAGCTACTTGGCACTGACATAAAAGTAGATATGGAGACCAATGGAGGAGAATAGAGGACACAGAGAAGAACAGTCATCTGATCCCTAACAAGGGCACCAAAAATATTTGGTGAAGAAAAGACAGCCTTATTAGCAAATGGCGCCAGATGACTGGTTATCCATATGTAGAAGGATGACACTAGATCCCTATCTTCCACCCTGTACAAAAGTTAACTCAAAGTAAATCAAAGACCTAGAAATTGGAACAGAAACTTGACAATTGCTAGAAGAAAACACTTCAACGATAGGTGCAGGTATCAACTCCTCAGTAAGATCACTGAAGCTCAGGAGTTAATAAGTGAGATGGTATCACATTAAAAAGCTTCTGCACGGCAAAGAAACCAACTAAGAGCATGGAGAGAAAGCCTGTAGAATGGGAGAAAATCTTAGTCATTGCTATGGGTGGATGTGAGGTGTCCCCCAAAAGGTCATGTGTGAGACAATGCAAGAAGGTTTGGAGGAGAAACGACTTGGTTATGAGAGCCTTAACCCAATCAGTGAATTAATCACATGATGGGATTGAGTGGTAGCTGAAGGCAGGTGGGGTGTGGCTGGAGGAGGTGGGGCATTGGGGTACATATTTGTATCTGGTGAGTGGAATCTCTCTCAGCTTCTGACCATCACGTGAGCTGCTTCCCTCTGCCACACTCTTCTGCCATGATGTTCAGCTTCACTTTGAGCCCTGAGGAATGGAGCCAGCCTTCCATGGACTGAGACTTCCGAACCCATGAGCCCCTAAATAAACTTTTCCTCCTCTACAATTGTGCTGGTTGGGTCTTTTAGTCGCAGCAGTAAAACCAGAATAACAAACTCAAAAACTCAACATGTACACACACACACACACAACCCAGTCAATGAACTGGCAAAAGAACTGAACAGACACTTCTCAAAGGAAGAAATACAAATGACAATGAAGGAATGAGAAATGTTCTACATTTTTAGCAATCAGGGAAATGCAAATCAAAACTACACTGAAATGCCATCTCCAATAGAAATGACAGTCATCTAGAAGACAAGGACTGATAAATACTGGCAAGTATGCAGGAGAAAGGAACACTTCACACTTTGGTGGGACTGTAAATTAGTACAGCCATGATGGAAATCAGGATGGCTGCACCAGCTCTACCAGTCCTCCGTATTACCCTGAAGAACCAGTCACCACACTGCAGTGATTCATGTATAACTCGTGTTCATAGCAGCACGATTCACAATAGCCAAACTATGGAACCAGCCCAGGCGTCCATCATCAGATGAATGGATAAAGAAAATGTGATCTATAAACAAAATGGAGTTTTACTCAGCCATAAAAAAGAATGAAATTATGTCATTTGCAGGAAAATGGATGGAACTTGAAAACATCATGCTGAGGATAAGCCAGACTCAGAAAGTCCAGGGTCATACACTTCTTCTCATGTGTGGAAACTAGAGAGGAAAAAGGAAAAAGAGACTTCATGAAAACAGGAAAGAGACCAGGAGAGAAGAGGAAGGGGACAGAGGAGGGAGAGGGAAAGGACAGGGGAGGGAGAGGGGAATGAAAGAGACCGAAATACGTTAGACGCATGTACAAATGGATCACAACAAATCCCACTATCATGCACAATTATAGTGTACCAATAATTAAAAATTCAAACAGTTTTTAATGATGGTATTCAGTGTTTCTAGAACTCTGATGAGTATGCTTTCTTTTTCTAAAACAACCTGGGAATGAGTTTCTAGAACTTTAAAAGTGCTCATGTCCTGTGACTCAATAATCCATTTTTAGTACTTGTATTAAGGAAATAATCAAATTTACAGATACTTATCCATTCATCATGACATTATTTATACTTTTTTTTTGAAAAGAGCAATGCTATAAACGCTGAACATAAGATTGACTACGTGAATTATGTTGAATTGATAATGCTTATAAATCTTGCTTTTTATCCAATAGCGTAGAAAAATACTCATGATACAATATGGAAAAGCACAACATAAAGTTTTGTTTTCAAATATGTCAACTGCCTTTCACAGACAATGGAAGAATCATCTAGCATTAAATACTAGTAGCACTCAGGTGTTACTAGTGATACTAGTGATAATTAGTAAGTGGTACTAGTGATAATTGCTATGGTCCAGGAAATGAGGGTGATTTCAATTTGGATATGTATACTTTATATTTTCCAAATGTTCTACAAGGCATATTGTTTTGCTTTTGCATTTAGAAAAATAACTAAGAAACATCCTGTTCTACAGTAAAGGGGAGAATTTTTGTTCACTCACAGGTGGTGAGAAATTTCTCTGCAGGTTTAACAGGCTATTCAGGAACATTCTATAAAGCCCTTTTAAAATCCCCCTTCGGGTAAGATTTCTCTACCCACATTGCAAAAGCACTTGCAGCTGTTATTTTGGATTTTTTGGATGTGCCAAATAGGTTTACTCTAACCCTAGTTTAGTAAATTAAAAATGAATGAAATAGACAAAAGAAGCCTGAAACGAGTAACTCTAGACCAGGGACTTAGAGGAACCTTTGGAGTCAGGTGGTCTGAGCAGTTCAGCAACATGTCAGAGACACCTGGAGGAATGCAACGCCATGTCCCAGGGAGACAAGGCAGGTGGTCACCCAGAGACAGCCTTGTGTCCCGTGGAGCGTCATCTGTGGAGATGACCCGGCCATTGCCCCAGGCTCAAAAGCTCCCTGCCTGCCCTTCACCATGGCCTTCTTGGTGGTGCTGGCTTAATGCACAATAACCATTTTAACAGATGGGACAAGAACCCAGCAAAGCTCTGCAGCAGGCAGGACACTCATGTCCAGAAGCTGCTTTGGAGTCACAGAAGTACCCAGGTTGGTGAAGGCGTCCCACACAGGCTTCTCTTGGGACTCCTGGGAACACAACAACCACCAATCACTTCCTGTACACAGTGTTCCTTCTTCCTTTCTCAGTGGCACTCAACTGGCCTAGATTGGGTCTGCCAGTGAACACTGACCCAACAGCTCATTCTGGACACAGGGCACAAACCAGTTCTGCCAGGAAAGTCTTCACTGAGGTTTTCAACTGAATCCACCAAGGGATGGCAACACCTCACCCAGGATGCTCCAGGAGGACTGCCGATTCCACACCCTGTTCCTTTGAATGGCTCCCAGTGTGCTGTGGATCCAAGCAAATCAGCACAGTGCCCAGCTCCTGATGGGCATCTCACCTCACTGCTAGCAGGGGCCACTTCCACTCTCCCACTGTCCCCATAAAGGAGCTCTGTCCAGTGGAGCTCAGCGGCTCCTGAAGAGGTGATGTGTGTCTCTTCTTCCTCCCTCCTTTTCCCCATGCCAGCCTTCCTGAGAGGTCCCAGGAGCCAGCACATGATCAAGAACATGGTAGCCACTCAAGAAACATTAAAGCCCTTAAATGGATGATGGAAAAAGAAAGAATACGTGATCAGATTGGATAAAGATGGAAGCTACCCCCTGGAGCCCTGGGTTTTGTTTATCCAAATACATAGGTGACCTGAGGCCTTCATTTGGTGCTGGGTGCCTTGAACAAAGAGGCAGGGCCTCCTGATGCTCTATGAGTGTGTCCCACATTCAGGGTCATGGGGTTCCTGGCCACATTCCATCTGGGCAGTCCATACTGGAAATGCCCCACAGCTGGAGAATGAAATTCAGAGTCCTTGCAGCTGGACACGGAGAGCTGTGTGCAAGCAGGGGAGGTTAAGATGGTGACTCCAGTGGGGTCATCTTGACAACCAGTCTGCACCCCCTGGAAGCCCAGTCACTTCAAAAAGAGAGTAATTGCCAGATATATG
The DNA here is from genome assembly GCA_020662805.1 of Glaucomys volans. NCBI lineage: Eukaryota > Metazoa > Chordata > Mammalia > Rodentia > Sciuridae > Glaucomys > Glaucomys volans. The sequence continues at coordinate 219,661 of JAJEJO010002228.1, read as the reverse complement.
CAAAGGGGCAAAGGCCTCCAGGTCACTTGCTCTGTGGGGGCTGCACAGGAAGTAGTGGCCCAGACTGCCCGGGACCGAGGAGCCCCAGGAGCAGATGCTCTACTGCAGCCACTACAGGGCTGGGTGACGGGCCTCCCTCCCGGATGGTCACTGGTGTACTGCTAGGCCAATTAGCATCAGCCATGACTGCTGCTCAGAGAATGTCCTGTTTATTTTTAACTCCTCCTGCTTGCTTGCGGCTGGCGTGAGACCTATGGATCATCACCAGGCCCTTTTGGTCTCACTCCACCGCAGCTCCAGGAAATGTGAAGGCTGGATTTCTTCAGCTGCTATCCAGTTACATCACCAGACCAGAGCATGCACTTCAGCTGCCCTGTGGACGTTACGGGTTGTCCATGGCAGGCTTGAGGTCACAGGTTGGCTTCCCAGCCATTCCGTTAGAAACTAAATGTGACTTCATACTGTGAATGGACCAGTGAATCAGATTCCCAGTTTGTGAAGTCTCAAGTGCTATTCCACTCCATTACCTTCTTTGACTTTTGAAAATGGAATCATCCTTTCATAACCAAACCTCACGGCTTGCTTTTCTAGGCACGTGAGCACACACACACCTGGAATTTTTATTCTCTTAGAACAGGATTTCTCAACCTCCACACAATTGGCATCTTGGGCTGCTGCTTCACGGGGGGAGCTGTCCTGTGCATTGTGGAAGGGTTAGCAGGATCCCTGGCCTCTATCACACCAGCACAGTGGTAGCCCCCAGCCTGGTGTGACAACAGAAGATGTCTCCTGATGTTGCCAAGTACCCCTCGGAAGCAAAACTGCCCACATTTGCAAAACTACTGTGACCTTAGGCCTGGATGGATGGTATAGAATAACGCTGCTAACTGGTTTTGGAGCCAAGAGATACTAGAAGTTGAGTAAGGTTTCCCTTTACGATTTATTTCCTGGATTAAGCAAATCGAGGAGTGTAAGTCGTTGGGAAAAGGCCCAAGAGTTCATTTGAACAAGAAGCGTCCTTCGGAGGAGCCAGCAGTCGCTCCTTGAAGTTGTGGGGGATTGAGACAGTCCAACGGGACTCCCCCACCCCGTCTTCCTGGCTTCAAGGAAAAGGGTGGTGGAGGAAGATGGCGTGAGAGGCCCCGGCTTGGCCACTGTCCCACCCTCTCCATGCAATCACTCTGCCGCGCCAGCCTCCTCCATTCTGTCCAAGTAGGAGCAAAAAGACTTTAACCAAAATGGAACTCTCTTATCGGAAGCAAGAAGAACTACAGAACAGCTCCTGGTGGAGGGGCAGCTGCAATGCCCCATGCCCTGGGGCCCCTGCGAACCTCACTTCCAGACTGCTTAGCATCCTTCCCTGGGATCCTGGGTCCACTGTGCCTCCCTCCCTGGACTGTGGCTTCCTGAGGGTGGGCACTGCACTTCACTCCGGTCATCACTGTTCAAGCTTAGCCCAGAGCCTGGCCCACATTTCTTTTTTTTCCATTTTTTTTCTTGGTGCATTATAGTTGTACATACTAATGGAATTATATTGTGGGTAGGTACATGTCTGTACTTAGACACAATGTAATTTGGTCAATATCACTTTCCAGCACTGGCTCACATTTTTATTTTAATAAAAACTGACATGTATTGGCAGCTTACCTGCCAGGTAGGTACTAAGCACTTAATATTTCACATACAGCATCTCACTTAAATGTCCTCCAAACCCCAGGAGGAAGGCAAAAGACTCCCCAGATTCCTACTTTACATAAGGGAAGAGTGGGTTTAGGGAATTAGACGGTCTCTTCAAGTCTCCTGTGCACACACTCACACATATTCTCTCTATCTCTCTCTCTCACACACTCACACACACACACACACACACACACACACACACACACAATGAAAGGGAGAACGAGAGCACAAGCAGGAAACCCCAATCAGGGGCCCAGGCTGTGCAGACCCCACCCCTCCATCCTGCACACTCCCAGGCACTGGGTACAAATCTGATGAACAAACAGATGAAAGAGCAAATTACTGTGCCCCCTGCCATGCTCTTGCCCATTAGAGTGCTGGCTGGACTGTGGTGGCTGCCAGGTGACCCGATTCTCTCATCAGAGGGAAATGTGGAGAATCTAGATCCTATCCCTCCGCTCCTGGCTCTGTGGCCCTCACCTTGAGGGTAACTGGAAAAGTTTTCCTTGGTAATTGTCCTCTTAGGAGGGAAGCAACAAGTACTCCCTCAGAGCCCCGCTCCTGGACTTCTGTCTGGGGTCCTCCTGGGCCAGTGCTCATGGCTGTGCGTTGGGGCAAGTTGAAGCAGAAGCTGGAGAAGCAGCCTGGCCAGCATTGGGTCAATTTGTTTTGGCAGACATTTATCTTCGCCACCCCAGCCAGCTTCTGGGCTGGAGTCTGTTCAGATCATGCCCTCCAGGTTCCCCTGGCACAGAGGGAGGGACACAGACCCAGGTAGTGCTGCTGTGAGCCAAGGGTTGGTAAATGTTGGAATTGAGTTCCAAACAAATCAGAGAAATGGGGGGAGGTGTTCGTTCTGCCCAGGGTGCCCAGAACTGCCTTCTTGGGGAGGCTGGATATGCACTAGGCCTGAAGAGGTGACAGAGCACTGAGAGACGCAAGGCCAGGAGCAGAACCACGGGGATGGTGACATGCAGATGCAGAAGGCAGCTGGGGCAGCTCAGGAGCCCAGGCACTGCCCACTTGGTTCAAAGCACAATAGCTGTGAGTCCCACAGAAGGTCCGCAAACACATACACGTCGCTCTTCTGGGAGGGAGAAGCCCAGGGAGCACTGGTAAAGCCAGAGGGCATGGAGTCAGGGAGCAGAGTCATGTTCACCAGCAGGCTGCCACTCAGGGCAACTGGGCCTCTGTCCTGCTGGCAGGGATGTGTGGGAGCCAGTGCAACTGATTCGCAAGGGCCCCTTGGTGTATTTTCCCTAACTCCAAGCCATTTGTTGGTAATGAATTCAGCTACGGAGGAGCATTTATACCACAGAAATTGGCAAATGCAATAAAATAGGTTTTCTTCCCCAAAGCTGGTTTACCGGCATTCCACTGCTTGCTGGGGACCTCTCAGAGAAGATATTGTTGTCCCAAAAGTGCAGAGCACTGGGGAGTTGGGGTGTTTGTCCCCACACCCATCAGTGCTACTTCCCCAGCATTCCATCCTGCCCAAGAATGGGACAAGGACATGCAGCCAGAGACCCTGAGGTGGGAGCCTTAGTTACATGCGGTAGAAACCATTAGCAAGCCTGGAGGGAAACAGGGCCCCCATGCCATGGATCCAAACTGCCTGTGGGCTATGCTAGATGAAGGGTCCTGGGCTCCAGGAAAAACTGCTGGGCATAAGAGAGTGGAGCCCACACCCTGTTCCATCAGCCAGTTCTCCTGCCCTCTCCCATCCTCGGGCCTCCTCCCGATGGCAGTCCACCAACCCTGTGAAGTGGGCAGATTCCCACAGTGCCCTTCACGCAGAGCTCATGCACTTGAACATGACTCCAGAAAGAAGAACGTCTTCAGGATCTCTTAAAGCATTCAGATGATATTTGTGGAGCAGATATTTTGGACTCACGAGCCCCATCCCTCACCCCACACACCCAATAATTGAAGCTAGTTCTGCCCACCCCCCAAAGTAGAATTCTAAATACATAAAGTGGGGGGCCTGCAAGATGACAATTATCCTTAAATAAGCAAGGACATACCTTCCCCTTGGCTGATGCTGTGTGGCTGGGGCTTCCGGAGAATAAATGAGGTCTTGCTCCTGGGCTCTCCCTCTGTCCCTGAGTTGCCACTTGGGAACCTCCTAAGGCAGGACTGTGAAAACAGAGAGATGTGGGGATTCAGCTCTCACGTGCAGCTTGTGAACTCTGCCACGCTCCCTGCTGCTCGGGGACTTGGGGCGGGGAGGGGGTGTGTGAGATGTTCTGTGTCCAAAGTGCTGAGAACTCCTTGGAAGCAAAGCCTGTGGCAAGACAAGGAAGGCCACGCAGCTTCTCTTATTGCTGGGCCTCCGAGGGGACAATGCAGTGGGAACCTGGGTCAGGGGCACAATGACAGGGGAACAGCCCATAGGTATGTTTGTGGGGGTTGAAATGGGAAAGATGAAATAAAGGTTCTGATAGTCTATTCTTGGCTTGCCTGTCCCCCAAAAAAAGAGACAGCTGTGTACGATGACCCCCCATTCCCTAAAAAGTCACCCTTTTCTAGCTTGTGTCCCAAATGACTGCACAATGCTTCCTTTACTCAGCACTCCAAAAACAATCCTTTTGTTTAACCACAATTTGCAAAAACAGTTTCTTCATTGTAAATAAATCCCTAGACTCTCAGATAGTCCCTGATCCAAGAAAACACAGGAACATATTTTATAAGCTCTGTGTATTTCCAAACAAGGGACCCTGTTTCACCATAGAAACGCTAATTTTAAGAATCCTGCTGACAGTAAGCCCTAGCCTGCGCTCCCGCACCAAGAAAATGAGGCAGTACCACGTGAGGTACAGGGTGGAGGTGAAGCTGCTGGAATGGCTGGCTGTTCGTCCATCTCTTCAGTCTGCACCGAGGGTCTAGAGAGTGACTGCAGCGCTGGGGCCCAGCTGGAGGCCGGAGGCTGCACTGTCAGCTCGGGCACTGACAGGTTCCTGGGTGAAGGAGGGCTGGTGGCAGGGAGGCAGGCTTCCTGGAGTCAGGAAGGTTCAGGAGCCTGTCACCCCCAATCCTGTGCAGAGCAAAGCCACCCAGATGCCTCTCAATTGGTGGTGAGGATTTGGTTGGGCAATTGAGGGTTTTTTCTGCTCCCTCTCCCCAGAAAAGAGCTGATTGACCAGGACATGCGGCCCACTGGGGACCTTTAGAGAGAGACAGTTCTTCTGGGAGTAGCTGACACTTCTTCTGAGTGCTGGGGATACTGGTTCCCCATGCCTATCAATGTACCCGCCCTCGAATGTGACAAGCATACCCAGCCACAGAGGCCTTCGGGTGGAAGCCTCCCTTGCTGGAAGGAAGGGCTGGGTTTGCTGAGGGACCATGGCCAGCTTCAGCTCTGGGTCTGAACTGCCCGCAGACCATGCCAAACAGGGCGTCTCCTGCCTGCGAGCCAGGGTGTCAACATGGCTGCTTGTGTTAGGACCTTTGCTGAGGTGTGACACGTATCTCCCTGGCTGGTCAACGACCTTCAGAACACGACCTTTTCACATTCTGGAGGGAGGCAGGACTGAGAGATGGATACCATGAGCTCAGCCTCTCCCGGCTTCAGAACATGCCTGCTGCCACCCGCAGTCCTTTGAGGCTGCCCAGAGCTCCCATGTCTCCCCTAATGGGTGGGTGGGCCATCTGGGTAGGAAACTGCTGCTGCTCACAGCCCAGGGACAAAGTGGAGGGGAGGGGGCTTCAGCCATTGGACTCATGCTTTTCAGGGGACACACGAAGGAGCCACAGAGCCAATGACCCTTCCTTGGAGATGTGCCAAACACTCAGGATGGACAAGACAGTGATGTCCAAAAATGTTCTGTTGCCCCATGCTTAGTGGCCATGGACCAAGGAGCCCACACAGTTCCTACACACCCAGGCACCCCTGCCCCCGTCTGCCATTCTTAGGATTGGGCTCCCAGCCCCCCGCGGGGGTGTCACTGCTCCTGTGAATGTGAACGTCACAAGCTTCTCCTATGGATCAGTGGTGTCCAGAGGGACGCTGTGTGGGAGGAGTGGGGACTTGCTGCTCTGTGTCCATAGACCCTGTTTCCAGCAGTGGCGCTGATTTCCGCCTGGCTCCCTGCTGCTTCCCTCTCCCCAGAGCAGGACGCTGACCAGACCCATACCCTGCAGCGCCTTCCCTTTGCGTCCCAAGGCGTCCTTAGCGGTGGGGTGGGAGCTGGACTGGCTCAGCCGGAGTCACTCTCCAATGTCCTGCTGGGCACTGGGGGACAAAGCTCTCCTCTGTGAGACATGGGCTGCTGGCATAAAGGGCCGGAGAGTGGAGCCCCCAGAGGAGGCAGGCCAAGGGACGCACCCCAGGACGTGGTCTGAGCCCTGATTAAGTCGGCGTACCTCTGGGTGGTCAGTTTAAGCATAAACAAATTCTCCTTGGGCTGAAAACACCTTGAATTGGTCTTCCCACCATGCTGCCTGCACAGAGCCACAGCCAAGGGGCCTGCCGCGGGCATGTCCTCGCTGTCCCCAGGATCTTTCACTGGCTTCAAAGGGGCTGTCTGCCTCTCAGGGTCAGCCTTCCTTCTGCTGGAGGGGGAGCCAGCTGTGTAGGGGCTGGTGGGCAGTTTGCCTCCTTCTGGCTTCTCAAGACCTTTGTGTTCCCAGAACCTGGGCATCACCCTTCAGGCCTCTTCTCCTCTCCTTGAATACCATCAGTCATCATGTCTGATTACTTCCACATGTAGACAGCTCAGGGCTCCATCCATACTCTCCTCTGCACCTTAACCTGAGCTCCCACTGCTCCGCCCTGACCTCCTCCAAGTCTTTGTCCACCGAGGATCCCAAGGTCAGGTCTCTGAGTCCACCCTCCCCTGCCGACATCACTTAAATCCTATGTGTGCTTATCTCACATGCGACATTTGGGTCTCCGGAGGGGACCAAGCTTTTTCTGCTTTTACAAATGACTACAAAGTCAGTAGCTTAAAACAACCCAAATTTATTATAACTCTGCAGGTCAAAATCCCGCTCAGGACTCACCAGGCTAGCTAACTTCAAGGTGCCCCAGGGCTGTGATCCTATCCAAAGGCCATGGAGGAAGTGGTTTGTCTTTCAAACTTCTAGAAGCTGCCTGCCTCCAGGTCTTGGGGCTCCTTCCTCCATCTTCCACCATCACACCTCTCTGTCCTTTATTCTGTCCTCACTTCCTTCTTTGACTGCAGGTGGGAAAGGTTCTCCACTTATAAAGACTGGTGTGATTAGATTGGATCCATCTGAATAATCCAGGCCCTTCTGAGGGTCAGAACTTTAATCTGCAATGTCCTTTTTGCCCTGTTAGGTAAGATGTTCACCAGTTGTAGGGGTTGGAGTGTGAACACCTGAGGGCATTATTCTGCAGACCACAGGCCCTTTGCATGCACTGTCAGCTGGGATGCTCTTCCACCAACCAACTCAATCGGGCCAAATGTCAAATCCTCAGAGAGGCCTTGCTAAAAATCCCCTTAAAATTGGACCGCATGGTTACTAGGGCACTTGTTTCTTTCCCTCATAGCACTTCTAACAGTCTGTATTACGTGAGTTTGCCTAATTACCAGTTCAGCACCTCCTCCACTGGGCTAAAAGCTCTAGAAGAACAGAACCGGGGCTGATTTTGCTGGCCGTGCTGGCGGTGTGGACTGCCAGGCAGGTGCTCTGTAGACACGGACTACGTGAATGCGTGAGTGAAACGCCCTGAACTTAAGGCTCAGCCTGTCTTCTGCAGGCCAATCCCAACCTGAGGAGGAGTTCCAGCCCAGACTTCTGGGAGCCAACATCCTGTCGCCTGGCTGCAGTGCCACCCCTGCCTTGCGCCCCAGTCCTGATCCCCTCTCCCCTGTCTGAGCTCTGAGCCCAAGCCCCTGCCTGGATCCCCTGCCCTCCTCTGCTCCTGTGCCAGGAAGCCGGGCTTAGGGTCTATCTTGCATCCCTACTGGAGGGGGACATGTCCCCTGGACAGCACTTCTCGCACTTGTTAATTACCCATGTTATCATCATTCTCCTCGTAAGCTTAATGTTCCAGGACTGTTTGCTTTTCTTTGTTAACTGGGGCATCTGCGAGACCACCGGCTGCTCGACATGCAAAAGGGACAGATGCCATCTCCCGCCTCATCTCCCAGGACTGCCTGTGATCGCTGCCCTCCTCCGTGAGGAGCATTGTGCTGCCCGCAGCTCTGCTGACCGGCCACAGACCCTGCATCCAATCCTGTCCTTCCATTTACGCTCTGCTGCCAGAATTCTCTCTCCAAGGCCAATGCTGAGGTCACCGTCTCAGAAGTAGGCACGGCTCCTGTGAGAATGCAGGACTTGGTCCCATGATATTTACTGAGCACCTGATCTGTGCCACCTCTTCTGCTGAGATTTGCTCAGACGTGAGCAACGACAAAAACCACCCCTGGGAATCTCAACAAACAGCAAGGAGACAAAGAACTGTCCTGAGACAAGGGCCCCAACTCCACTGCTAGGCTGGGGGTGGGGGTTACAGAGCAGGAAAAGGCTGAGGGTCCCCAGTCCTCTCTGCCACCAGTCATCCCGCTCAGGGGAAAACTCAGGAGCAGGCGGCCCTACCCTGGCTTGTGGGGCAGCAGGGGGAGGGCACGTGACCCCATGGAAAAGGTTTGGGCCAGAAACATGGAGTGCGAGCAAGATTTCACCTCTGATTTCAGCGTAATTCATGCCTCCATCCAGCAAGGCAGGGCAGACACGGATGCTGGAAAGTCTCTCTGCACACAGGCACCGTCTCCCAGATAAGGATGTGCCAGGCTACCCTTGAGGAAGCCTGCTAGGAGGAAGGAGGTGGCCACACAGCATCTGGAGCAGGGCCACCAGGGTCCAACCAGGAGGGTACTTCAGTCTCTCCCTCTGAGGCCAAAGGGCTCAGTGGGGAAAACTGCAAAACAGTAGTAGAAAGATTTCCCAGATGGAAAAATGCAACCCTGGAGCTGATTGACAGGCACAGCAAGGCCGTGAATTCCCAGCAGTTTCCACCAGAGCTGGGGAGATCCTGGGGCAGCCGGGGACCAGCAGCAGGTAACAGAATCCATCTCAGCCAGCCCATTGGTCTTGCTGGCTCCCAGAATCCCACCAGAGTCCCAATGGGAAGACACCGTGGGGCTCCGAACATTCCCCCAGCTTCCTTTCAGTCGGGCTTCAGCCCTGGACTCTGGGCCTTGGTGCCGGTTCACACGGAGCTTTGCTAAAGCAACGTGATCTGCCAAACCATTCTGGCTGTGTTTCGCTGGAAGCCAGAGACAAGACAAAGAGCACTATAAAAAATAACAAGCGGAGCAGAATGCCCTGCCTGTCTCCCCGAGGTGACACCAGCTATTTTCCCATGAAAATAAAAAGAGCACGGAATAATAAAGGGGGAGGGGGTGATAATCCACAAAGTCCCTCTGCAAAAACAGGAGCAATCTCCTAAAATCACTCCTAAGACGCCCAGGAACAATTCTTGTCTTATTCTGAGGTGCTTCAAATTTCTCAAAGTTGAAAGAATTTAAAAGAGAATAAATGTTGCTGTTTTGGGTTTTTTAACCAGCATCTTGGAATGTTATGTACGTCTCTAAACAAGGATGTGAAACTTACTCTCCCTCCATTCTGATGTGAAGGGGGCTCCCTGGGTCCTCCATCCTAATCCGGGTAAGTACGGAGTGGATTAAGGCAGTCATTTTCAGTAGCTAAAAAAGAACTACAAAGGCCCAAGTGCTACCAATTATATCTCAACACACACCAGGGCCTCCTCGGCCTCATCACAGAGAAGGCAAACAAGCGCATTGTCAGCCCGGGTGTTCTCCTGGAGCCCGGAACACGCTGGGCGCTTGCAGGGGAGGGGTCTCGCATGTGCAATTACTCAGCACATCTTTAAGGCTGTAAACACTTGCTCACATGTGGAGAAGTTCAGAGCTGCCCAGCTTGGACAGCCCACCTGGCAGGCGGGTTCTTGTTTCCCTGCAATCCAGAGCCCGCTGCTCCTGACAGCCAAACACAAGTGGGCAGAGACATCACTAGGGGCGGGCGGGGGGCTCTATTTTTATCCAGAGTCTCCCTTTCCTCCTCTCTGGATTGATCTCCTCCCTTAAACCTCACCCTCACATCGGTCCCCCACCCCTCCCAGCATCCAGGGGCTCATCCACCCGGAGGGGCCATCTGGCTGTCAAGTTGCTGCTTTCTCCAGCTTTGATAGGTGAGTGGCACTAAGGACAGGGACATTTCCAAGTAACTCCAGCAGAGGAAGGTTGCCCAGGTTTGTTTTCAACAGTGGACCGTGTGGTCTCAAAGAGGATACCTACCATGCACACAAAAATCACCTCTCCCAAGATGCCCAACCAAAGAATGTAGGGAACCCCACATGTAAGTGTACAATCTGAATGGAAAGAGAGCGAGATCGCTCTCTCCGTGCATCGGCCAACCACTCTCCCGTGTGTATGAATCACACGTCCAACATGGAAAAGGCCCATCAGACCAGCTTCCTGCCAGCCCAGGGGCAGCTGGCTCTCCTCTCCCAGGGCTGGTCTTTCAGGGCTCCAGCAGGGAGCTGTTTTGCTTTTCTGATTTGATTTGCCCCTGTGAGGCCAGTGGGGGAGGGAACAGAGACAATTCCCCGGCCCCTCAGATGCACACTCGCTCTGGACTCTGCAGAGACCCTTCAGAGAAAGAGGGCTCTAAATTCGGAGGGAAACCCGTCCAGCCAGGGAAAGATGGCAATAAATCTGTGAGAAATTAAATTTTCACTTTAAGAGGAAATTTTACCATCACCAAATTCTGCCAAATTTTGGATTTGGGGATTGGTAAAGCGGTTTCCAAAATGAAATGATGTCTAAACGTTGTTTATTTTAAAGGACGTAATACATAGTAAAAATGAAATAATCCTCCCACCCCAGTGAGAGTGCTTTTTTTCCCAGCAGACCTCTTCCAGGCCCAGTAATGTCGCTGTTAATGGGCAGAGGAGAAGCAATCAGCCAGGTAACAGGCACCCCTCGCGCTGAAGTCATTTAATTAGCACCAGTAAATGAGAGCAGCCCAGGTGCTCGGGCGCCATTAGCTGTGCCCAAAACATCTCCCACATTGGTGGCAATTAGAGCCAGGGATGGGGAGCTGAGCGCCCTCGGAGAGGGATCCTTCCTCCCAGCCGAGGACACGATGGGGCCCAAGGTCCAGCTCTGCAACAAGCCCGGAACGTCAGAGCCCCCAAACTCCAGGAAGTCACTGAACTTGAGGAGACGAGAAGAGTTATGCAGTCGCATTACAGATCCACGAGACGCAGTCCTTTCTAACCCGGAGGGTCATCCGGGCTCCGAAGCCTGCTCTCTAGGTTTGAATCCTAGCTGGATGCTTCAAGCGAGTTCCTAGAGCTCCTTGTCTCCGTTTTCCCACCTGAAAAACAGAGACAACAGCATAATCTGCCCGAGGTTTAAATGAGTTAATGCCTGTAAACCGCCTGGAAGGCCCACGGGAAGCCTTTCGGAAGTGCTGTTCTTACTGTGTTGTGTTTGGTTATTTCTGTTGTCACTCTATTTGTGTCACTTAAATTTCACACCATCAATCACTCATGGTTGCCCCTGATCGTTAGTAGAATCAGCAGAGTCACAATGGTAGTAGTGACAATAATAATAATGATAATGATGATAAATAGCTTCCACTTAGTGCTTAGCATGTGCGAGGTTTTGGTCTATGGACTCTATGTTAGGGGGATGCCCTGTGCGTGGACCAAATCCACTCCCACTGTTTTTTATAAATAAAGTTTTATTGGAACACATCATGCCCATCCATTAATGTGTCCTCTTGACTCCCACATGCACCCTGTCCACCTCTGTTCTGCCGGCTCTAGGAGCCCAGGGTGTGTTCCCAGTCCCTTGATTGTCACTTTCCTCCAGTGCCAGCAGGTGGGCATCCTGCTAGAAGTGCTTCGCTCTCCTCCTGGAGGGAGGGACCACCTGCAAGTTGGGTGGCTCTGGGCAGCCAGGCTCTGAGTCAGTCCCCGTCACACACAGCAGTTCATATGCAAACCCCGCAGTGGCTGGTTTGTGTGAGGCATGATGATGGCGGAAGCAGGGTCCCTGCCAGTCTGTCCCCTGGCTTGGCTGGGGACGGGTTCATAGCTATGATAGGGAATATCAGCATGGAGCTATGCCTCAGAAATGGTTGGTAATACCTGTTTACCCAATGGTGAGGCAGTTACCCAGAGATCGTCAAGTTCCAGATGTGTTCAAAAGGCTATTGCTACCAGATGTGGTGCGTGTTAAGACAGTCTCCTTGTTGGAAAAGTGCCCAGCTTTGGAGGTCTCTGAAGACAAAGGAATCACCTCAACTGACCTTGGAAGGTTGCTCGTGTAAGGGACACCGGCCACCACGGGTCACAGCAGGAAGGCACAGCTCTGGGCTTGGGAGTGGGGTCATTTCCAAGCTAGCTGTGTGGGCTCAGGAACCCTGACCTTCTCCACAGAGATAAAATGACCTATGATTTTCAAGTCCCTTGCTTTAAAATTCAGTTCTACTTGTTGCTAGAGGACTGTTCCAGACAGTGGCAATTCAGAGAGCATGTGGCCTCTCCAGTGATGACATCTGAATTCTTAGCTTGGCCCTGCTGTGTGATTTCAGCCAGGTTAACCACTCTGTGCCTCTTCTCCGCACTGGTGATAATGGTGAGAATTGCAGGGCTCACCTCTGCCATTTTAATCATACCCTGGGTATTAAAGAAACAGGCCAAGTAAAGCATCCACCCCAGGTTCTGCTCTGTGGTCCATGCACCAGCCTGGCCATGGTCACCTCCCCACTTCAGATCATCTTGAGAAATCAGCCCCATCTAGTAGGAATTGAGGTCACCGAAAGATCCTGACCCCGATGCAGAATCTTTCTGTACTTTCCGATCCTGACTTGCATAATCTGACCCCTGAGGCTCTCCGTGCCGAGAATGGCAGAAGGATGGAAGGTTCGTAGGGGTTTTCCTCCTTTCCTCTTCATTTCTGCTACAGAGCTCTGTGACCTGCAGGTGGTGTCTGGACTTCGGGCAGGTCCCAATTTGAGGAGTTGACCTCAAAGAGGCAGCAGTCTTTATTTGGGCTCCCTGTGCTCCTCCCGCTGCCTGGGACTACCGGCTCCCCACGGAGCCCGCTTCATCCAGCAGAGGCCGAGGGCGCGCACTGTGCTCCACGGTTCCTCTGTGAGCCGCACAAGCTCTATCACGCAGGCTCACATCCTTTTGGAGGGGTAAGGATGGTATGTGCTAGAAAAGGAAAGAAAAAAGGCAAGTGGTCTCTGCATTACATACCAGTAAGTCATGTAAAGGACACAGACAGGGATGAGGGCACCCTGTTTAGGAAACCTGGCCACCGTCTCTCTGATCAACCCAGATAGCAGAAACCCAAAGGAAGCGAGGATGTAAGCCCAGCAGATACTTGGGGGAAGACAACCTGCAGGAGCATGAGCCAAGGTCCTGAGGTGGCAGCGTGCTTGGGGTTTGGAGAAACATTAACGGACAGTGTGAAGCATAGGGGGCGAGTTGCAGGGGAGGAGGTCAGAGAGCTGGCGAGGCCCAGGCTGAAACCAGGTTGGGTGGGGATCTGGAAGCCATGGTGAAAAGAGCTTTGAGGGACCCCAGAAGTCACTGGGAAAATGATGGCCAGAGACTGGCAACTGAGCCTAGAGATCCCAAAGTCCAACCGGAATTCAAAACCCAGCTCTGCGGCTGCTTCCTGCCCGAGCTCGCAGCAGCTCAGCCGTGGCCTTGCTGTGAGCTCCCTCCAGCCTCAGCCTCTCCTTCCACCCCACAGGAGCTCACAGACGACCCCGGCTGATCTTCCCAATGCAGCTTCCACCTGCAGACCCTCTGCCAAGGTCAAGTGCTGTCGGAGTGCAGCCCTGAGTGTTTCTGAACCATTTGACACTTGCAGAACCTGGCAAGCTTTCATCGCATCCCGGTCTTTTCACCCCATGAGGGTTCTGTGCATTTGCACGTCAAACCACACTTCCTGGGGGTCCCTTTGTTGTGCGATTCTGCATAGCACCCTATTTTGGAAAGCAGAGCTGACACAGCGCCTGCATCAGGAACTCTCAGGGGCTCTCCTGAGGAGCCGTTCTCGTCCAGCTGGCATGTGCTGGGGGCCCTCACCGCTCCCGTTGGTGGTAGGGTGTTGTTCGAAGGGCCGCTCTGGCAGCTGCAGTGAGAATGGCTGCAAGCTGGCCCTCGTGGAGCCCGGAGCACGGACAGCGGTGCTGCAAAAATCCAGAGGAGCAGGGAGGGCGGAACAGGAGAAGCGGCGGGATCCTACTGGAAGGGTTGTTCAGCCAAATCTGCTGATGGATTCGGACAGGACGGAGGGAAGTGATGGCTCCAGAGAGTTTGGCCTGAGCACAGTGGCCATGGCTGGGCCATCCACCGGGATGCGGAGAGTGCAGGAAAAGCAGGAGGTGGGCCATCGTGTTCTGTGGCAGCCTGCCCACAGCGGGAGGCCTGCTAGCCACGCACAGTCATCTCTGTCCTGGCGTCTGTCTCAGGCCCCCGGTCACCCTGGCAGTCCTTCCTCCCAGCTTCAGAGGGTTTGCACTGCATTCCTTGCTAAATTATAAGCTGAGGAAGACATGATGCTTTATTTGCCCTTTATCCTCAGAGCACATAGTAAATGCTCTGTAAATATTTCACAAAACAGATGAATGGATAAAGAGAGGCACCGTCTCTCCTGACGGAGCAGCTTCCACCCCCATGCTCCCACCCCGCAGGAATGGCTGAGCCGCCCGCAATCGAGGATCCAGGGCTGGGGTGGGAAGGAAGCTGGCCAGCGTTGGTGAGTCTCCATGCAGATGCTTCTGGCGTTTTGGATGGAATCTTTCTTTCAGGACACTTGGCAAGCTAGACCCCAAAAAGCAATGCCCAGCTTTGCCCCCACCCCTGGGAGGAACAAACCCCCGGTGGAGGACCCCAGTTCCAGCATCTTAACCCTGGTACCACCAGCATTTTGAAAACGCACCACCATCTGAAAAGGACAGTCACCACAGCAGAGTGGAGGTCCTGGCCTGCCGCAAAACCCCTGTGGGTTTTCCTAACACGTACACTCAGTGGGCGGGGTGAACGCTCAGTGGGCGGGGTGAACGCTCAGTGGGCGGGGTGAACGCTCAGTGGGCGGGGTGAATGATCAGTGGGCGGGGTGAACGCTCAGGTCCAGATTTGCCGGAGTCTCTGTGATGCCAGCTTCCTGGGAAAACCCGCAGGCTGGGTGGCTGGCCAGCCTCAGAGCCCAGGTGAGCTCCTGGGTTCTGGGAGCAGACAAGGCGGAAGAGCTGAGGTCAGCTCCTGCCACTGCGGACGTAAGCAGGGCTGGACGCTCCGAGGGACTGTGAGTCTCCCATTCGCCAGCAAGCCTCCCTGTGAGAGCCACCGCGCTCTGGGGCATCAGCATCCAAATTCAACCCGGTCACTGCCTTTCACAGTGTCCAGTCTCCTCAAGGAGCTCCTCCTCTCTTCCCTGGCCCTGCTGACTCCCGGCTGCTCCAGACAGAGAGCAGGCGACAGAGGGCAGAGACTGCCCAGTGAGAGGCTCAGGGAATCCCGGGATCCCCCCACGGTGGATCTAATCAGCCGTGAGGCCTTGTGGGTCTGGCCAGAAGAATCTGGAAAACTAGGACCTACCGATGACTACACTTTGGGGGGTGTAAAATTCTCTCCAGTTGAGGAAAAATAGCTTTTTCTGCTTGCTAAATTGCAAACTGAGATGGTCAGGAAAGCAGGGGACATTCAGCAGTGGAATGGATCTTCATGTCTGCGTGCTTTCCAGGCGGGGATGAAGGCACAGGCCCCGTTCTCCCGGCCGGGCGCACCTGGGATCGGGTTACCTTTAACTTGGCTATTAAAGGGCAGAGGGAGGGCTGGGTGCGGCCACATGAAAAGCCCCTCGGAGCTCTCTCACAGTTGGCCGGCCTCACAGAACAAGAAGGGCCTTTCATGTCGGGGTGCAGGGCCCGAGGAGCGCCGGGCAGCGCGGGGCCCTTCGGGGCTCCACGGCGGGGCTCATATCATGGCCACTCAGGTGGAAAGGGAGAGGGGCCTGCCGCTTCTCCACTCCCACCTGAGGTCACAGATGAATAGAGCCGCTGGGACAGTGGAGCGAGTGTCACAGGGACGCAGTGATGTGGGCGGGAGGCGTCTCGTTCAGAGATAAGCCTGGAGTGGGGAGGCTGTGGGTTCCCGGCAGTCCGTTGATATGACAGGGACAACACGGCATTGTTGAGAACAGCCAGTCCCCTCCCTGAAGAGGTGAGGCCAAGGGACCGCGTGCTTGATGGGAGAGATGTCTCCGGGAGGCCGAACCTCAGAGAATAAATGCTTGGCTTTAAATTCCACTCATGCACACGTGCTGGCTGGCTTCAAATAATTCCCCATCTTCTACAACCCAAAAATTACACACCAGCATTTGTGGAGGGCCTCTGCCAGATGGGGAGAGGGCAGTAAGCACAGTGGTTAAGGGCCAGGCTCTAGAAACAGACTCCGACTCCCACACGTAGTAGGTGCTCAGTTAAGAGTAGCCCTCTTCTCAAGACAGCAGCAGTGCCAAATGCACATCTTAAAAGGCATGAGCATGGAGGCAGGATGCCTTCCTGTTTGCATGTCCGTGTCTTCAGTTTCTTTCATCAATGTGGTCTCGTTTTCAACATACAACCCTTTACCTCCTGCATTGAATTTATTCCTCTTTAGTTTTTGGTTTTGATACTCTTTTAAATGAGGTGTTATTTCTTGATTTCTGTTGAGATAGTTTGTTGTGATTATATAGAAACACTGATTTTTAAAACATTTTATTGTGTATTATAACAGTTTTACATAGTATTGGGGTTCATTTTAAAATAATTATTATGGCTTGAATGTGAGGTATCCCCCAAAAGCACATGTGTAAGATGATGCAAGATGGTTTAGAGGAGAAATGATTGGGCTATAAGAGCCTTAATGCAACCAGTGAATTAATCCCCTGATGGAATTAGCTGAGCAGTAACTGAGGTGGGTGGGGTGTGGCTGGAGGAGGTGGGGCATTGGGGTCTGGGTTTTGTATATGGCAACTGGAGTCTCTCTCTGCTGCCTGATCATCATGTGAGCTGCTTCCCTCTGCCACACTCTTCTGCTATGATGTCCTGCTTCACCTTGAGCCCTGAGGATTGCAACCAGCTGCCTATGGACAGAGACCTCTGAAACTGTGAGCTCCCAAAGAACCTTTTCCTCCTCTAAAAATTGTTTTTATCAGGTCTTTTAATCACATCTGTGAAAAAGCTGATTAAAACAATAATTGTACATGCATGGAACGTGACTTGCTCCCCTTGTCCCCAGAACTTCCTCTTCCCCTCCCTCCCCTCCCTTCCCTTCCCCTTCTCCTTCCTCTGTTCTCCTTCCTCTACTCTCCTGGTCCTACTCCTATTTATTTGTAGTTTTATAAATTGGTGTTTTATAGATATACACAAAGGTAGAACTCACTGTAGCCTCTCATATATGCATCCAGCACAATCTGGCCAATTTCCTTCTGCAGTGCCTCCCTCTTCCTGTGCCTTCTCCCTCCCCTCTACCCTGTTCCTCTACTCCACTGATCTCCCTTCTATTTTCAAGGAATGCCCCCATTCCCTGCCCACTCTATTTTGCCCAAGCTTCTGTATATGAGAGAAAACATTCTACCCCTGACCTTCTGAGTCTGGTTTATTTCACTCAGCATGATGTTCTCTAGTCCCATCCATTACATGCAAATGCCATAATTTCATCCTCCTTTATGGCTGAGTACAACTCCACCATGTATGTATACCTCATCTTCTTTATCCATTCATCTGTGATGGGCACCTGGGCTGGTTCCATGCCTTGGCTACTGTGGATTTTATGCTGACTTTCTATTCTGCAACCTTACTGAATTCCCTTATTTGTTCTAATAGGTGTGTGTGTGTGTGTGTGTGTGTGTGTGTGGAGTCTTTAGGGTTTTCTGTGTTTAAGATCATGGCGTCTGCAAACAGAAACAGTTTTACTTCTTCCTTTCCAGTTTGAATGCCTTAAATTCTTTTTCTTGCCCAGATCTTGGGCTGGGACTTCCAGTGCCATGGTGAATAGAAGAGGCAACAGTGGGTCCCTGGCTTGCCCCTGATCTTGGTGGAAAAGCTTTCAGCTTTCTGCCATTGGTCATCTGTGGGCTTGTTGTATGCTGCTTGAGTCAAGGTACATTTTATCTGTACCAAATTTGTTGAGAATTTTCATTATGAAAGAATGAAAATTCTTTCATAATGCATTTTGTCATAATGCAAATTCTGCATTTTGTCAAATTCTTTTTCTGAGCCCAATCATATGATTTTTATCCTTCCCCCTGCTCATGTGGAGGATCTCATTTAGTACCTGCAAGTGTTGAGCCATCCTTGCATTCCAGGGATAAATCCTTCTTGATCCTGGTGAATGATCCTTTTACTGTCCTGTGGGATTTGGCTTGCTAGTGTGTGGGGAAGGATGTCTGCCTCTCTGCTCATCAGGGATACTGGCCTGGGTGTCTTTTCTTGTCGTGTCCTCATCTGGCTTTGGCATCAGTGCAACACTGCTTTTGTGAAATGACTGGGCAAGTACTTGACCCTCTTCAATTTTTCAGAGGAGCTTGAGGGTTGACTTTGATTCACCAGTGAAGCCGTCAGCTCCTGGGCCTTTATTTGTTGGAAGATGTGGTTTTTGACCACTGATTTGATCTCCTCACTTGTTATTGGTGTGTGTGGATTCTCCATGTCTCTGTGAGCTGGTCTTCGTGGTTTACATATCGTTTTCTGAGTTATCCAGCCTGTTGGTCCCTAATTGTTCACAGTTGTCTACTGTGGTCCTTCCTATTTCTGTGCTATTAGTTCCTCTTTCATTTATAATCTATTGAATTTATCCTATTTCTTCCTTAGTCTAAAGTGTTGTCAGCTCTGGCTATCTTTTCAAAGAATCATCTCAGCTTCATTGATTGTTGCTACTGTTTTTCTAGTGTCTATTTTATTTATTTCTTCTTCGATCTTTATTATTTCCTCCTTTTTGATGACTTTAGGCTGAGTTTGTCCTTCTTCTAGTTCCTTGAAGGTAAATCTTAGATTATTGACTTGAGGTCTTTTTCTTCTTATTGGGGTATCTATTGCTGTAGATTTTTTCTCTTAGAACTGTTTTTGTTTTAGTGAGTTTTAGTATGTAAGTTTAGTAAGTTTTAGTATGTCACATTTCCATTCTCATTCATCTAAATGGAAAAATATCCTAAAATTCATATGTAACCACAAAAGATTACCAATAATCAAAGCAATC
Organism: Glaucomys volans; assembly: GCA_020662805.1. Taxonomy (NCBI): domain Eukaryota; kingdom Metazoa; phylum Chordata; class Mammalia; order Rodentia; family Sciuridae; genus Glaucomys; species Glaucomys volans. The sequence continues at coordinate 200,721 of JAJEJO010002228.1, read as the reverse complement.
TTGAGCAAAAAGAAAAAGCTGAAGGCATCACACGGATTTCAGAATATATTTTAAGGCTATAGTAATTAAAACAGCATGGTCCTAGCATAAAAAGGGACACACAGGCCAATGGAATAGAATAGAGTGCCTTAGCGTGTGGACGTGCACACCTATAACCCAGCTACTCAGGAGGGTGAGGCAGGAAGATCTCAAATTTGAGGCAGCCTGAGAGCCCATAATTAAGCTCTTCCATTTATAAGCAATTGATTTTAGACAAAGGGGTGCCAAGAAGACAATGGGGAAAGACAGTCTCTTCAACAAATGGTGTTGGGAAAATAATATCTTCATGCAAAAGAATGAAATTGGACCCTTACCATATATCATATGCAAAAAAATCAAGATTTAAGCATGAGATATGAAAATGTAAAAACACTCAAAGAAAAAAAAAAAAGATGAAAACTTCTTGACCTGGGTATGAGCAAGGATTTTTTGAACAAGACCCCAAAACCCAGGCAACACACAGAAAAATAGGCAAATGGGGTTGTGTCAACTAAAAAGGTTCTGCGCAACTGACACTCAAATGAAGAGACAACCTACAGAATGGGAGGAACTATTTGAAAACTATAGGCCTGGTAAGGGATTAATATCCAAAATACATCAGAAACTCAAATAGCTTAATGATAAGAAAACATTGCAATTAACTCAAATAACTTAAGGATAAGTAACATCACATACATATGTCTCCTTTTGAGAAATGTTTATTCAGATATTTTACCCATACAATGGAATATTACTCAGCCTTAAAGAAGAATGAAATTATGGCATTTGCAGGTAAATGAATGGAGCTGGAGAACATCATGCTAAGTGAAATCAGCCAATCCCATAAAACCAAAGGCCAAATGTTTTATTTCATATGCAGATGATAATTTACAATAACAGGGGGAGCTAGGAAAAATAGAGGTACTTTGGATTGGGCAGAGGGGAGTGAAGGGAGGGGAGGGGTTATGGGGGATAGGAAAGATAATAGAAGAAAATCAGACATTATTAGCCTGCGTGTGTATATGACCACATGACTGGGGTTATTCCACATTATGTACCACCAGAAGAATAAGAAGTTATATTTATGTATGATGTGTCAAAATGCATTCTACTGTCATGTATAATTAGAACAAATAAAAAACTTTAACTCACGAAAAAAAAAAAGGTGACATACAGATGGCCAACAGGTATACAGAAAATTGCTGAGCATCACCAATCATCAGGGAAATGCAATCAAAAAGACAATGGGACACCATTGCATGCCTGATAGAGGGACCATTATTAAAAAGATAAGGATAACAAGTGTTGATGAGGTTGTGGAGAAAAGGAAATTCTTGTATGCTGTTGGAGGAAATGTAAATCACTATAGCCATTATGGAAAATGTAACAGAAATTCCTCAGAAAATTAAAAATTGAGCTTCCATATAATCTAGAGATTCTGTTTTGGGGTATATATCCAAAGGAAGTGAATCCAGTATGTTAAAGAGATATCTCCACTCCCATGTATCCTCTATTATTATTCATAATAGACAAGATGCACAACCAAATGATGTATCTATTGATGGATGAATAGGTAAAGAAAATGTGAGAACACACACATACACACACACACACACACACATGCACAATGGAATACTATTCAGCCTTTTAAAAGAAGAAAATTACATCATTTGTAACAAAATGAATAAACCTGGAAGACACTATGCTAAATGAAATAATCCAGACACCGAGAGAAAATCATTAGATGATCCCACATACCTGTTGTACATAACCCAGTTGAACTCATAGAAGAATAGGATGGTGGTTACCAATAGCTGGTGGAAGGAGGGATGGGGAAATGTTGGTCAACGAATACAGTTAAATTAGGATAAATAGGCCCTGGAAATGGGTTTTACAGCATGTATCACACACTTGCAAATGCTTTGCAAATGCAAAGAGTAGATCTTTGTGTTCTCATGCCACACACACACACACACACACACACACATACAAATGATAAATATGTGAAGTGACAGTTGTGTTAGTTAGCGTGGTTTAATCCTGTCACAGTGTATACATACATCAAGTGTCACATTGTACACCGTACCTATATGCAATTTTTATTTGTTGATTATACCTTAAGTAGCTGAAAAAAATAAAGTAAAAGGAACAAGCAAATCATCCCAGTCCTGGAACAGGGCTAAGCTGGCTGAGGTGTCAGCACTATGACCCTCAAGACTCAGCCCACAACCCTGCACTTCCCTGGAGCAGGGAGCACCACCCAGAGAGCCTCAGCCCCTAGTGACTGCCACAGACCTACCTGCTGCGTGGATTCTGCAGGCTGCTGAACTTATCTAGACAGGTTTCCATTTCCTTGCCTGGAAGATAAGGGAAGTGGAATCCTTCTCTTAAGTCTCTGTCTGATCAAAATCCCTGAGCATTATGGGTTGAATACCAATTAGCTGCTTAAAAGCCAAGATTCTGCATTTTCAGTTATTCAGAAATACATACCTGAATATGAGACAACAATACTGTAAGGCAGTTTTCCATTATCTTACTGAGAATATTAAATAAATATACAATATTATATTTTGTGATGTAGTTATAAATAGACATACACACACTATGTATTTTAAGTAAGTTGAAGTCACACTATTTAGAGAGGCAGATGATATATTCAAATGTACACTTGTAGTACTTGGCTTCTGAATACAGCTTCATAGATGCATTTCAGATCTCATTAAAACCAGAGGTTATTCACATTCAGCAATTTTACTCACACTCTCCATGTACATCTTTACCATCACTGTCTTTGTCATCACAAGGGCCATTTTTGAGTCTCTGGACAGTTGTCTTCAAAACCATCACTTTGTTCTACCTCAAGTCACTTGAGCTATGGCTCTCCTTGAATCCAAAGTCACTAGCTTGGCCTGAAATGTCCCAAATGACCAGGTATCACCTTCCTTCATCCCTCACTGTTCTCCCCCAGCTTTTTCCATTCCAGGCAACACAGCCTCCTTGGAATTCCTCTGTCACTTCAAGCACACTCCCACTTCCTGTCCCCTCTGTTGGGACACTATTAAAGAAATACACCTCATTAAATAAAATGATGTCAGTTTCCACAGTACCTGCTGTTTGACTGCTAAGCAAATATTGACAATAACATCATCTCAATCAGTACCAACTTCTTAATTAAGTGATTCTAGATGCTGCAACAGAAAACTCAGTCAATTAACGTGCTAAAAGTCTATTTCACATTTTTGAAAACGTCAGTGAGGCTTGGAAAGCTCTCCTGGCCGTGTCTGTTCCTTGTGGTGACTCTGGTATCCAGGCTGCTCCATCTTGGATTTGCTGTTTCCCCTGTTACTCCAACAGTGGGTGGGAGAGTTGGTAAGACTGCACAGGTTGTCAACAGGAAAATGGCTTACATCACTCCACTTATTGTTTTTGCCAGAACTCAGTCACAGAGATAGAAGTGCACGTCCAGGATGCTGGGAAACAGAGCTTCCACTCTGCCTAGTGTCTGTACAACAGCATCACAGAGTCTCATCTGGGTTGGAAACCTGCCATCACCACTAGCTCAGAGCTTTTTAGATCTGTGTCTTCATCTATAACTTGGAAGTAATGACACTAATCCACAAAGTACACAGAATGTCCCATATACAACTAGTAACAAATATTTGCTTATTAATAAATTCAGGTTTGTTGAGGGGAAATACGTAGGTCTAACCACTTGGCTCGAATTTCCAAAATTATCGAAGTACTTGAAATATTCTTGTAACCGTAGCATAAAGTTAACACGAGCAGGGCCATCGGATAAACAGCACTGTTAAACATAAGAGATCCATCAACAACCAAGTGGGCTGTGAACTACCCCTTCTCTGTTCTCTTTTCACACCGGGCCCCTTTCCTTTTCCTCTTCCCAGAAAATTGCTCCTCCTCCCTTGTGAAATCAGAAAAACATGGGAAACCTCTGTGATTTCTTTCTAATTTTAGCTAACAGTTTCCTATTAGCAGAAGACACAAATTAGCAATATTTTAGGGGGCGATCTCACAATAACCCCACAAGGTTTCAAGCAGATAATTAAGAATTGATGAATCCCCATTGAAATTTCCATAGGGATTAACCTCATTCCAGAGACTTGCAGTGGATGGACTTAGGAATGAGAGTTCCCTGACTCATTACTAAGAAACTTTTTTTTTTTTTTAAAAGTCCTAAAGGTGATGAAGGACAGGATTAAGAAAAGGAGGAAGAAACTCAGACCCAGGAGGCCGGCCCCAAGAGGGGGTCACCCCAGCAGGGGAGGTGGAGAAGGTAGAGATGGCAGCTTCCAGGGAACATACTCCTGAAACAGAGACCGCTAGAGCCTACGGCTGTCTATACCCAGAGCTTTCTCACTGGGATGATGGGGACAGGTGGCCACCCTGTGGGAAGATGACCCAGGGAGGCCACTCTTCAGAGAGCTGGGTAGTCAGGAGAGGAGGCCAGAGTGGCAACCTGAGAGTGGCGAGGTCAGGGAAGCTGATCTGTGTGCTGATTTAGGGGAGAGGGAACAAGCTTTGTGGGGAGGCCAGAGGAGAGGGCAGTGGAGAGGTGACAGGAAGCTGGGTCCTGGAGCACATGGAAGATCAAGGAGGAGTGGCAGGGTAGGAGGGAAGGAGGGCAGGTTTGGAGGGGCTAGAGGAGGAAGCCCACAGCGTTCACAGCCAGTTTCTCTTGCTCTAACCTCAAGACCCTTCTGCTAAACAGTGGATGGGGTGGGGGCACGGAGAGAGAGCCCAAGGTTGAAGCAAACCCTTCGAGGGTGACAAAGGGATCCAGAATGGTCTGTTAGGTTTCTCCTGCTGAGTAACAAATGACCATGAACTTAGCAGCTTACAAGAGCACACGCTGGGGTCTCCTTTCTGTGGGTCAGGGGTCTGAGCGGGGCTCCTCTGCTCAGGGTCTCACCAGGCTGCCAACCAGGTGTCAACTCGGCTGTTCTCATCTGGAAGCTTGCCTGGGGGACAATCTGCCTCCAAGTTCATCAGGAGATTGGCAGAACTCACTTCCCTGAATGCCGGCCGGCCTGCACTTCTGCTGGATGCTGGCTAGAGGCCACCCCAGTTCACAGAGGGGGGTGAACTTGCCTGCAGTCCTTGTCACGGGGCTTCTTCAGCAATGCCACTTACTTCAAGGCCACAGGGAGAACACGCCCCCAGTATGCCAAGATGGTGTCCTGCCCACTGTGACTCATTCCCAGAAGTGGTGCCAGTCACCTCTGCCACATCTTCTTGGAAAGAAGCATGTGAGGGCCTGCCCACAGTCTAGGGGAGGACACTGCTCAAAGGACCCCAGGAGATGGGTCACCAAGAGTCAGCTCGGGCTGTATCTACCACAGACGTCTCTCCGCCCCTCCATGCGGTGGCAAAATCCAGCGTGTGACCAGAGCCTGTGACCCTGCACGGGTGTCCCCAGACAGCACTCAGGTTCCCACCCCCACCGGCATGTTTGTGTAGAGGGTTTCCAGACTGTTTTGCAATGCGAACAAAAGGAGATGAGGACACTAATATTTATTCTGCCACTTATAGGTACCGTCACGTGTTTCCTTGGCCCGGGTTTTCAATGACGAGTTCCAGGCGCCTGCATACCTTCATGCCTCCATAGTCACGGGGCCATCGTGCGGTGACAGGTTTGCCTGCCTGACCTGGGGGTCCAGGTCTCACTCTTCACCGACATAGGCGAGCCTCTGGCCCAGACTAACTCCCCAGTGCTCTGCCTTCCAGCCCAGCCCTCCGTCTTCAAGCTGGGGAACAATGGCCCATTGTTGGGCTGCAAATGGAGGCCTGGCTGCGTCTGCAAACTCCATCCCGTGTGTGCACACTGACACCGGAGAGACGACAAACAGATCCTGAGGACAATGGGCTCCGGCACGTGATTGCAGAGAGTGCGAGTGTTTCATTCTGACTTGCGCTCCTGGGACCCAAAGCGGGACGGCGACGTGCCAGGAACACACAAAGCGCCCACCACGAGGCGTCTGTCCCACCTATGTTTAGATTCTCTCTTAATGGGGCCATAATTGCCGTCGGAAAATTAACACATCGGCACCTCTCTAAAAATCTTACAAGCTCTAATTATACTCACAGTCTCAAAAGAGCCCCTTGTGTTACTAAAACAAAACTTCAAAACTGAAAAATTTCTCCCCAATTAGGTTTTGCTTCTAGTATGCGATCACGATTTTATCAGGGAGGTCCTGGGTGAAGACAGTACTGCAGCATCTGAGGCCCCGAGAGTTGTTTGAATCCCTATCTTCAAACACCTCACCTAGCACCCCGTCAGCCCCTACAGTCTGCCTCCAGGGATGCGGAACTGGCCACTTCCTAAAGAAGTCAGCTAATGAACTGAGTTCTGCTCCTGACACATCCCGCCCAGCATCTAGGCTCGGTCTCTTAGAGCTACCCAGTCTAAGCACAGCTCTCCTCCCACTTGGCCAGCTCTCAGATGCTTGGAATCAGACTCCCTAAAGAGCAGCTGCAGGCATGGGTATCATTTTGAAAATGGGGTGTCTCCAACTGAGTTCCTGGAGAAGTCCCTGAGATGAAGGCATGTAATTTATCAAGGTTTCAGGGGACACAGGTGCGGAGGTACAGGAAGCAGGACAAGAAAAGAGAGAAAGCCAACCACGGAGGGGACTTCAGGCAAAGCCTCACGAAGCCCTAAAGCTAAGTAAAGCTTGAGAGCTCTACCATCTTGAGCCAAGGTCTTGGGCTTTCACCTCCAGCCCTGATGGTCATGGGTCAGGGCTAGCCTGACCTGGAGGGGCCAGGTGAACTCCCCACAAGTCAGCAGAGTTCTCCGGTGTCTCCTGGGAAGTTCCCCAAGGAGAAGCTCAGGTGCCTGCTCCCAAAGTGAAGCAGCTGGTGCCCGGAAGGTGTGCATGGGACCATGAAGATGACCGAGGGGCATCTCTGCGGAGTGTTCACCAGTCGGCTATAAATCACAATAATTGGAAGCTGGGTAGTGAGCACAGTGAGGACTCTGGAGGTGTTCCATCACTCAGCAATGGGAAAGCTACCTTTCAAGCAGAAGGTGGACGGGCACCGCTCTGAAAAACTGGCCAGGCTAACAGAAAAATCTAGAAGTACTAAAGGTCAAGGGCTCCCAAATGAAGAAGCTGGATAAACGTATGGTGGGTGTACAGACAGACAACACACGCACAAACATCCACACCCTGCTCTTAAATATAAACGATCGAGGGGCACCATAAATGTAAGGAACGCCTGTAAGTCAGAGATGAAAGCAAACAATTAAAAAGTAAACGTGTGGGAAATCAAAGCTATGTTCAAAAATAAGAACCCTGTAATTGCTGTCCCAAGAAATGCAAGAGAAATGATTTCACCCATGAAATAAGAATCATAGGTGATTAAAAAAGGAGTCATAAAGTGAGAACAGTATAACATCTTAAAGTCAAAAAGCAGAAGAAATGGAAGGTTAACTAAAAATTTTGGAAGATAAAGTTGAAGAAGAAAGGACTAGAGAGTTAGAAGATAAAGAAAAAGAAAATGAGAAAGTTCTGGGAGTTCCAACATCCCAGAAATCAGAAGAAGACTGGTGGGGGGAGATAATTATTTTTAAAAATCTGAAGCATCAGATTTCTCAGACTATTATATAGTGAAGCAAAGCTTTTAAAAATGTGACAGATGATTTCAAATCCAGAATTACATTTCCAATTTGACCAAGTTTGAAGGTTAAAATAAAGACTCTTTATATAGATGAGTTCTCAAAACTGCAGAGAGCATTGAGAGGGGGTGGGGATTCAACCCTGGGGAAGGGTGTTCCCAGCAAACCCAGCAGATAGTCCTGATGGGTGTCCAAGAATGGAGAGCAAGTAAAGAAGGGGTGTCTTCTGAAAATAGGAAAAAACTGCAACATCTGCAGATGAGCTCTAAAACACTGAGAGGACCGTTACACACGTCTGGGAACACACTGATGCTGAGCTCTAGAAAACTAAGCAACAGAATAACTATCAGCTCTAAGGAAAGGAAGAACTCTAAGAAAAGACATGATCATGGTGTACTGTGTGGCTCAGTTCAAAATGCATCTTAGGGCGATGAATATGTTACAGACTGAATAATCCAACCGAAAGACAATGATGTAATTATAGGAGGACGTGAACAGTGGAGATGTCCAGAGACATCAGGAGAGGGCTTGAATAAGTTCCATCTTCACCTTCAGTTACAGTAAGTCAACAGACTATCTCCAGAAATGAGGAAAAAAAAAATTCAAGAAATGGAAGTGTGTGGGGCTCTTCTATCAACACTGTGCACAATCCAGAAACCTTGGGAGTAGACTGGAGGTCCAAGGCAGGCCTCGCTGGGTGTTGGCCTCCTGTCAGGCTTCAGCAGGGCGGCCTGCCTCTCTGGAGGCTCCAGGGAAAAACCATCTCCTTGATTTTTGATCTCCTGGGCTCAAGGCCTCCTGCCTCCATTTTCAAGGCCAGCAGAAGTGGCCTTCCATCTTGAAGCTCCCCTGAGCTCACAGGGCCACCCAGATAATCCCAGATGACCCCCTGTGTGAACATCAACTGTGTGGCAACCTTGGTTCCCCTCTGCCAGGACCCTCGTGTCCACAGGCTCTGGGAATCAGGACATGAGGTCTTTGGGAGCTATTCTGCCAACCGCAGTGTGCGTGTGTGTTGAGAAACACAAGATTGTGCATGTATGTTGAGTGTGTGTTGGGAGAAACCTGGAGAAAAAGCAGGAAAGGGCCCCTCCTGGGAAGAGGGGCTGGGGTAGGAGGGGCAGGGCGGAGCTGCTGCTTTTCCTTATAAACTAGGACTACCCTTCACCATTAAAAACCTATGTCAATGTGTAACTTTAATTAAAAAACAATTAAAATACAAAACAAACCTGCCCTAGCCAGGAAGGGATTTTAAATGGGGAAGCGAGGTGAGCATATCTGCCTTTGCAGACAGTTCCCTCTTGAAGTGGTGTAGATTCAGAGGTGAGGTCTCCGACTGATCTCGTCCAGTAGCAATGTGCCTGGGGAAACGCAAGTAGATAAAAAGAACCGACTTTCCTGATATCCAGGTGTGATCAAAGCCCTCACAGTGGAAATTTGGAAAGAAAAAAAGAAGACAAAACAAAGATGATGTATTGAGAACCAGCATCCAGAAACCTCCCTGGGCTGGGCTGGACCAGGCTTGGTGGCCATGCAGCATGAGTGACGTTCCACAGCAAATCAGGACCCTCTGGGGAAGAGAGGGTAGGCGTTCATTACCATCAGACACAAAGGAGAGTCTGCACAAAGAGAGCCCACAGCTCATAACTACCCCCTTCCAGTCTCCCGGGAGTTCCCCTGCCGGCCACGGGACTAACAGAGAATTGTTCTCTTGGCCATTACCTTCTAAATAGTTCCTTAATTTAACATTAATGCAAAGTTCAGTATCAAGACAAGGACAATCACACCCGAAGAGTTAATGGTCCATTGAAACAAACACCGACTCCTTTCACTGGCATTTCACATTATTATATCGTAAAGATAATGGGCAGTGATTCATTCCACTGAGAAGGAAAGAGTTCAAAGTAAAAATTCTTTCCGTTCAATTCCCAGCATTGACACTGTGTGTGTGTGTGTGTGTGTGCAAATATGTTCACAGAATCCATAAAAGTAGGACATGTGTGCACACAGATGTTGGATATTCTGGTAAGAGTGAGTGCAGTTGGGTGCTTGGGAGCTTGAGGCTGACAGGACAGTTTGGAGGTAAATTCCTCCAATTTTAGAAGATTACTGACCTTGTGAACCATCAGCTAGGAACTGAGAGAGCCAAGGTGTGAACCAATGTCTCTGAATCCTGGATTTGGACTCTTTTCTCCCTACTGCATTGTCTTTGGGGTCGAGGGCTCAAACCTCTCATGGGGTAGGGTTCAGGAGCACCAGAGAAGAGCTCAACTTACCAGGCAGAGCAAGCTTATCAGCAGAAATGGGAAGCCTTCATGTGGATGCCCTGAAACCCTGAGCATCGCAACCACAGAGAAAGCAGACATCTCTGGAAGGGCCACTCCCCAGGGCTCCACCTTCCATTGCTGCTAACTTGTCCTCCAACATCCCACAGCAAAGACAGGCTGTCAGGTGCTTAGAAGACATTGGGGGAGAAGGACTTACCATGGAGCCAAGGTTAGCTCAGACCAACTGCACACAGTGAGAAGAGGTTGGGTACTGGGAGTGTTTTGAAGGTTGAATCAACAAAGTTTCTTGACATTATGAGAGAAAGAGAGGCATTAATGGTGGCATGAAAACCAGTGGGCTCTCCCAGGTCCTAGATGCAGAATTCTCTGGCAGTGATTGGTGGCGTCAATCTGCAATGTGGTCACTGAAACAACCTCCATTTCTTTAGGAATTGTAGAATATTAAAAAACTTGACCTTGTATACAAATCAATTCAAAAATGGATCGAAGACCTAAATGTAAGACTTGAAACTCTGAAACTCCTAGGAGAAAGTGCAGAGGAAATATTTCAAGACATTGGTAAATGTAATGGTCTTCTGAATAAGACCCTGAAAGCATAGGAAACAAGCAAAAATAGATAAACAGGATTACATCAAACTGAAAAGCTTCTGCACAGCAACGGAAACAATGGACAGAGTGATCAGACAGCCTACAGATGGGAGAAAACATTTGCCAGTGATTCATCTGATTCATCTTTGACAGAGGATGAAGTTCCAGAATACGTAAAGAACTGAAAAAAGTAATCCAATTTTAAAAATGGAAAAATTATATTTAATAAATGATATTTAAATAAATACATTTCTGTTTTGGTCACCTATTGTGCTACTAAATGATCTGACCAGCATAATTACAGAGGAGGAAAGGTTTATTTGAGGGCTCACGGTTTCAGAGGTCTTAGTCCATGGAAGACAGGCTCCATTCCTTGATCCTCCAGGTAAGGCAGAACATCATGGTGGAAAAGCATGGCAGAGAGAAGCAGCTTGCATCATCAGGAAGCAGAGAGAGAGAGAGAGAGAGAGAGAGAGAGAGAGACCCCAATGCCACACCCCAATTCCCAATCTCCTCCAGCCCCACCCTGCCACTTCAATTAATCCCATCAGGGATTAATTTCCTGATTGGGTTGAGACTCTTACAACCCAGTCATTTCTCCTCTGAACATTGTCTCACATGTGAGCTTTTGGGGGACAGCTCACATCCAAACCATAACACTTTCAAACATTTACATTTCAAAAGAAGAAATATAATGACATAACTTTTGAAAAATGCTCAATATGATTAGCCATCAGGAAAATGCAAATTAAAACTTCAATAAAATTCCACCTTGCCTGAATAAGCACATTCCACCAGCACATCAATAAGTGCTGGCAAGGACGTGGGAAAAGGAAGTTGTCGACCACTGTTGGTAGGAATGTAAATTAGCCATGATAAAGAACTGTCCAGAGGTGCCTCCAAACACTCAAAATAAAGTTACCATCTGATCTAGCTATGCCCAAGGAAATGAAATGAGCTTCCCAATGAGATATGCCATGTTTATCACGGCCCTATTCACAACAGCGAAGGTGTGGAGTCAGCCTAGAGGCCCATCTACAGACAGTTGGATAAAGACAATGTGCTACACGTGGAGTATTATTCAGTCCTAAGGAGAATAAAGTCTTGTCATTTGCAGAAAAATGGATGGAACTGAAGGGCACTATGTTAAATGAAATGAACCAGACACTGAAAGGCAAGTTCCACATGTTCTCTCTCATATCTAGAAACTAAAAAATGTCAACCTGAAATTGAACAGTGGTCGCTCGGGCCTGGAAGGGAGCCAGGCCAGGGGAGAGGCGGGGTGCGGGTGGAGGAAGGCGTCGGAGGTGATCGAGGCCCCTTGTGTGCACACATGGAAATGTCGCACTGAACCCCATTAATAGGTTCAGTGAGTACGTGTTGATAAAAGGTAAAAATAACATAGGTGTCAGAAGATGGCACTCCTCCACTCAAACGCTTTGGTGGCTCCATGTCTCTAGTAGGATAAAAGCTGAAGTCCGCCTGGTCCTGGGTGACCTTCCCCTCATTCACCTTGCTGCCCTCCATAATCTGCTTCTTTCTTCCTCTCATTCCACATTTCACGTTGACCAAACTGCTTTTCCTCTAATAAGTCAGCCACACTCATAAACTCCCCTCACCTCCAAGGGTCACTCTGTCGTTTTCTCCGTGAGGCCAGTCCAGACCACGGGATGCAGAGGTACACATTACTGAACACTGCCCACCTCTCTCACCCAGCGTGAATGGCAGAAGCACAGGCCAGGGGTCTCTGTTGCTCACTGATGCAACCTAACCACCAAGGACTTCATAGGTCCTTAAAAATATTTGCTAAATGAATGAAAGAATAAATGAATGAATGAATGAATGGCAGAAGATTTAAGAGGAATCCCAAAGTCATGCCAATGACTGGCAGAAGGGCAGCCTGTAATCCCTTCCTTTTAGCACCACATGGCACACCGAGGATGCTGGACGAGGCATCCTGCCATCCCAACACACCACAGCTCTGATCAATAGGTCTGTCCTCCCTGATGGTCATGTCTCCTTCTTCAGCAACAGCTCCCAAGTTTCACTGGCCCCACTCCCTAATCAGAGCATGTGGTCTGGAGGGAATTCTACGTCCACCTGGGGGGCAGGTGGACACATCACTCAAGCCCATTGGCACACTGCATTTCCCTGGCCACTGTGACTGGCTCAGGAACAGGCCCAGGAACCAGTGTGTAGGATTCAGTGTCACGTCTGAATGGAAAGGCCGGGCAACAGCAGGCACCCCCTCCTCAGTGCAGGAGGATGTCATCTTAGGGCGAGAACATGGAGCTGCTGGGATGACCAGATGGAATGAAGTCCATTCCATGGAAGACAGAGACGAGAAATGGGAGGAAACCAAGTCCTCAAGGCATCGGTGGCACCCTGAATTTAGCAGGCATCCCAAACTTTTTAGGGGTATAAATAGAAAACTCCATACATGACTGAAGATGGTTTGAATTGGGATATCTGTCATTTTCAATTTTAAAAAATCTGACACCAGAGCTGGGGAATGTTTATAGGACTCTTCTTACTGGTGGATGAGCTGAAATTGGAGATCGCTCCACCCAAGTGCAGATCATATAAATCCCTGCTTGCCAGGCGTGGTGGCACATGCCTGTAATTCCAGTGGCTTGGGAGATTGAGGCAGGAGGATCATGAGTTCAAAGCCAGCCTCAGCAAGGCGCTAAGCAATTCAGGGAGACCCTGTCTCTAAATAAAATACAAAATAGGGCTGGTGATGTGGCTCAGTGGCTGAGGCCTCTGAGTTCAATCCCTGGTTCCAAAAAAAAACTCCCTGCTATCTCCCCAGCCCACTCTCCACCTGAGCACGGACCAGAAAGTTCAGCCCACACCAGGAACCTGGCATGCCAACCTCTCCCTGCCCTCATTCTTTCTCCATCTGTGTGTGTGCACACAGAAAACAACAGCAGGCGCTCAATAAATACTTACTGAGAGAAGAAAACCGTTTGTGCACACAGAGCAGTAGCTTCTTCTTTTTTTCCTTTTCATGCTGCGAGCGGCAAGCAAAAGCGATGACGAGTGTAACTGAATTACAGCTGGTCCAGGCTCCATCTGTGGGAGCCAGTTCTGCCTCCCTAGTTTAAGAGGGTACACGGGGTACTTGGAGAGGGTGCAGAGATGCAAGCAGGGGTGGGCTGGGAAGCACAGCACGTTCATCCAGGCAAGAGAACTGACAGCACAAAGAACAACTAGATAGACACTGGTCCACAGATGTCCAGAGTCCATGAGCTTAGAGATGATGCCCCCTAATAAGCTCCTATTCTAAAGAAGAGGAAACCGAGGCTTCCAGAACCCAGGCAGCGGGTGTGTGGGGGGGTGCCGCAGCTCCAAGGTGCAGTCCATGACAACGCTGCTCTTCAAACTGTGGGTCCATGCTGACTAGTGGGCTGTGAAATTAATTAGTGTGTTTGGTCAATTTTTGTTTTTAATGAGCAAAGGATAAAAGAGTACAGAAAAGGAAAAATTCTGAGTGCATTTTCTTTAATAGTAGACATTACTGTACATGATTTTTAGGTCAGTTTACACACACACACAGACACGACACACTGTGGACCAGGGAAGGATGTAAAATGTATCTCACACTATTAATCCGTTTTTAAACATTTCTGAGCCACAGATGGAGGCAGAGCTCCACAGAGAAGACCCGGCTCTGACCTCCTATTCCAGAGCAGAGGGCATGCCCAGCCACTCACCAGAACCACCTAGAGACTTTTTTTGGAACCAGGGATTGAACTCAGGGACACTTGGCCACGGAGCCACATCCCCAGCCCTATTTTGTATTTTTATTTAGAGACAGGGTCTCACTGAGTTGCTTAGGGCCTCACTAAGTTGCTGAGGCTGGCTTTGAACTCATGACCCTCCTGACTTAGCCTCCCAAGTCGCTTGGATTACAGGCGTGTGCCACCACGCCCGGCTTAGGGAGACTTTTTAAAATGCAGATTCCTGAGCCCCACTTCCAGAGATTATGTAAGATTCTGCACAAATCATTCTGGAAAGACTTTTGTGTTTCCAAAGCTTGCCAGGGACCTCTCATGCCCAGATGAGTTTTAGGACCAGACAACCAGGGAAGGAGAAACTCAGCAGAGGCTCATCTCCATCAGGATTGATGGGCAAAGTGCTGTAAGAGGCTCTAGAGAAAACTGGAACTAGAGCCTCTGCCCTTCAGATTCCCTCGGGGGGTCAATTTCTTGAGGTCAGCAACCTCAAGACCTGGCCTCTCACAGGGGTCCCCATCTCTCCAGTGCCTGGACAAGCACTTGACACAACAGATGCCAATATAGACTTGTGGAATGATGGTCTCCCTAAAAGAGACACCACAGCAGTTGTGAGGCCCCCTGTGGGATGGAGACTAGGGGTTTGCGATGGAGTTTCAATGAGATGATGCTAAGTGCCATCCAGCACTTAGCAATCTGACAGACAAATGGACAGCATTAGAGGCCAGGACGCTGTTGCACTAGTGTGACAGTTGTGGCTAGTATTGTTGCTGTTTGCTTATAGTAAGGGCTTGGTAAATATCACTTGGTTTTAAAATAATGGAGATGAAGTATAAGAAAGAAATCAGCATCAGTAGGATTGTTCAACTCCGTGCCCATGGTGGGAGAAGTCCTCTCTTCCAGGCTTCAATATTAGATGATCTGTCATGTGAGCATAGCCTTGACTTAGATTAGGGGAAAAGAGGGGACAGGCAAGGCATCCAGGCAGGATTCTATAACCCAACGTGAATGAAATTACCCAAGTGGCATCAGAGGGACCAGCAGAATGCTGCCCCAGGAATTTTTCTGAGAAAAATAAAAGTCACACACAACTGCACCTCCTCATGGGGGTTTTCTAACCTGAGAGAAAGGCTGCACCATGCTGCAGTGGGCCCTAGATTCTATTTTTTTTTATCCCAAAGGGCTCCTGATGCCAACACCAGCACTGGAAGAGCCAGCTCGCCGGGCACCGCACCTACGCAGGTAGGGAGCTCTGCGGCCCACCTTGGTGTCTGCTCTGGTCGTTACAGTGGGAAGGGCAAGGCATATGCAGAGCTGGTCACCTGTGTTCCTCCTCGGGCTTCTCTTAGCAAGTGTCTCCCTCCCACCAGCCACCCACACACCAGGGGAGCAGCACCCTCATCCTGGGGCTCCTCCAGTGGCCCAGCCTTGAACTGATGCCTCTTCCTTCCTACAGGGAGCTGATCACAGGTGTGCGTGTCTGCACCTGTGGAGACAGCACAGGATTTGAAATTTGTTCATATTTTCCTGCTTGATGGGGGTCAGGGGTGGGAGGTGGATTTCTTTGCAAGCCCTGAACAGTTACTAACCCCATGACAACATCGCTTCGCTTTTCTGAAACATGAAACCATGCTATTATAGAAAGTGTGCTTGTTTGCTTGTTGGATTCTTGTGGGTGAAATTAGAAACTTGTCCAACAGGGTTGTCACCTGCTAATTCTGAAGGTGTGGCAATTGGCTACTGTGTTAAACCAACAAAAAGAGTAAAAATCAATGTGTAGGCATGCGTGGGGCTTCTTTATTGAATGGGCTTTTTGACTGGATTCCACCTGAAAGAAACCAATGCAGAGAGAGGAGCAGCTGGCAAGGCACCAGCTCACCAATGGTCACACCTCTCAGGACACTGGGACTACACACTCTGACTGAAGACGTACCATAAGATGCCCAGTGCCATTTTCTGGTGCCCAGTGCAGACTTCCCTGTTTGCTTTTATTTTTTACACAGGTAAAAGGCTCTTTGAAATTCTGCCTCTTGTGTTTTTTATAAAACACAACCCCTCCCCAACCCAGCATCTTTTAACACACACTTATTGTCATGCAAACCCCAACAGCTCAGTGCAGAGCCTGAGACCCATGCTTCTCAGCCAAGACCGGGTTTGAGCCCCAGTTCTGCCCTTTAATAACCAAAAGGGTATAAGGATATTTCCCAACCTTTTTGAGTTTCAGATCCTTCATTTTAAAAAGATCTTTGGAAATTCCTGTGGCAGGGTACTGTGAGGATTAAATGAGATGTGGGAGGTAAGAAATAATTTCAAGCAGAGGCTTCCAAACCATTGCCAAGGAATTTGTAATTCTGTCTTGTTTGGATGCTTGCTTAATATTGTATGTTTTTTTGTATTTATTACATAATTACAGTAAAACGCAATTATCTTGGTTTAACACCAGCAACACAAGGAGATGATCACCATGGTCCAAGAGAGCTTTACTGCTTCATCTCCTGGACATTTGTAAGTTCTGCCCTTGGGTAATCAGGGCCAGTAGTGACCATACCCAACACCTGGATTGTGCCTACCAGGGCCTTTACAAGTCAAGAGGTCCCAACGGGGAACCCTTCACTTTAGAAAAGGCAGGCCCCATGGTCTTAGGGTCTTCCAGTGGGGTGAAGGGTACTTCAAACTGTCCCACTAGGGTCTGTACCTTGACCATGACATGGCCCTCCATTTTGCTGCTCCAGAGTTCCTTTTTGGAAGTTTTTATTAGCTCTTGGAGTGGGGCAAACCCTGGGTAAGGAGCTCTTGATAGCCAAACTCACAACAGACTGTAAAGAAGCAAGATGCAACGACAGTGCGGATTCGGAAGGAGAAATTGTAAATGGTTGGCGCACTAGAGGACCATGCTGGCAGGTCACTGCGCGCCTCCCTTAAGTAAGGAAAACCACATTCTAACTGGGTGACTACTGAGTCCGAACAAGGGGACACGGGTTTTCTTAATGCATATTTGTCACAGAAGATGTTTTGAAACTTTCTTCCCCATTCTTTAGTGGTTAGAGAACTCTGGAGAACACTGTTGCTCAAACTATTTGGCTAAATCCTCAGGACAATGACGGGTACACAGGGAACATGTCCCTTATCGGTTCCCCCAAACATGTCCTTGGCCTCCAGTCCATGCTAGGCACTGTTCCAAGTGTTTTAAAGACATTTCTAGTCAAGCCTTCCAGCAATGATATGAGGAAAGGTGCTCTGTTATCACCACCTCACATAATCTGGGTTGAAGAGGAGACACTTGCCTGAGGACATGGTACCCAGTGTCAGAGCCAGGACTAAGCTAGGAAAGACTGATTCGCATTCTCAACCTTGAACTTGTGCTGCTCACGTTGGACCAAATGAAGACCTCCTTTATCAGCCAACCCCCCATCACAGTGACCCTGGAATTTTGTTTTTGAAGCTCTCTTGGGTACCTGTAATCCAACCATCTATAACGTGACTGATGACAAAGATGCCTATTTTTTGCGTAATTAATCTCTTAATTAAATCTCTCTGTCCTCCATGTGTCTTCCTACAATAAGACTCTTAGTCTCAAACCACTGCTTTTAAAATCATGTGATCCACATTTACTTTCACAGATAGAGAAACCAGAGAGGCCAGGTACCTTGTCCCAGGTTTTTCTTAACATAAGGCTTCAGAAATCTCTGTCAAGAGCTACCAGGACAAGGCATCCAATCCAAGCCATTGGCAAAGATGAGTTTTCCAGTTCTTCTTGCCACAGGTCTTGGCTGCAGCAGTTCCAAAAAAATTGTTTTTTTTTTTTTTAACCAAGATGTAACCCTTTCTCCTGATAATGCAATGTAAATTGTGCCTTGGGTCCAATTGTTTGTCATCCCCTGTCATCAAGTTAGGATCTCTGTCCCTTGAGATATCTTGGCCTGTAATTGAATCTCTCTTGCCCAATGCTCTCTGCCATATGCATGTCCCAAAGGTCAGGTCCTAATGGACCACACTAATACCATGTTGCAGCAAGCCGAGGAGGAGCCTGATGTCACAATCAATCCCCTTGGAGGTTTCTTAGCCTACCCAATAATTCTGTGAAAATAGCTGTTGACTATGTTAAGGAATTAAAGAGTCAATGAGGAGCACATCACTCCATGGCAGCTTGAGGGATCTGAGTTAAAAGCCCTGTGGCCCAAGAAGTGGGGATGGCCACCAATCCTGGAGCAGGAGGACTGTGATACCCCACCACTTTGCCCCTCTGCCTGAGGAACCAGTGGCCACAGGCGACAAGCATTCACCCATTGAGCTGAGCCTCAGCTCTGCAGGGTGCCCCAGTGGCCATGTGCGACCAGCCTCTAGGCCCTGATTTGGAGTAGGCAGGCGACACCAGGAAATTCCACTCACCATGAAGACAAATTCCTTGTCTTTTCATAGGAACTTGGTTCTCCTGCTTTGAAACATCATGTGGAACTTGATTTTGCGGGCAAACCTATTTTAAACTTGGCCAATTCAGTTTCATCAAGATGCACCCAGGAATAAAACAGGACCCTGAAGCAGCATCTGGAGGCAGGGCAGGCTCACCACCATGCCCTTCTGAGCTTCAGTGCTTCCTGAAAGTCAAGGGCAATTGCAAATCCTCTAAGGTCTGAGCACTGGAAGAAGAGAGAGGTGAGCTCAGCCAGTCTTCATTGAGTGGACTCCTATCACATGGGAGTCACTGAGGATACAAGGAGGGACACACAGAGTCCTCTCCAAGAACTCAGTCCAGGTGAAGCCCAAGTGCTCTGAGGAGGGAGATTACTGTGTCAGAAATTGTGTTTGAGTGTGCCACGGAGACTTATCTTTCCCCAGGAAAGCAAAAGGGAGTCATATTGCCAAAGGAAGTAAACAATGTCTCTGTCTGTGGGCCTGGACTCAGCCACAGAGGGTCAGTTCTCAGGCCCACAATTTAGAAGCTGTGTGAAGCTGAGCATATTTTCTTTGGCCCCTCTAAAAATCTCAACTTCCTCATCTGTAAAATGGGGCTAATTCTAGCACTACCCCTGGAGTTATTTCTGGTTTTCGATGATCTCTGAACAGCACAACACTTAGCACAGGCAGGAGCTCAAGAGGCCTCAGCCATTACTGTTTTTCAATTATTCACCTTTTATCCTAATTATCTGCCTGAATGAATGCGGCATTCTCCTGAAAGAAGGAATGAGAGAGAGAGAGAGCAGGGAGGGAGGGAGACTATGTGCTTCCTGTTCAAATTGATTCAAAATCAAATCAAATCAAACCCGACTAGAAGTGAAAAGCATAATTGGCTTGCAAAGGAAAGGCGTGCCATGCCCTCCTCTCCCCTCTCCTCAGGAACAGGCCTGGCCCTCCCTGGGCCTGTCTCCATCAACGGCCTCTTGCTTGTGCCCCCAGCAGAGGCCATTTGGGCCCAAGCATCTATTTCTTGTTTCCTCTTCTGCTCTTCTTCCAAAGTCAGGAAAATGTTTATAAAAGTGACAGCTGTTTTGCTCCACACAAGCATGCAGCCTGGGGCACGAAGGCTAAGCTCTGCCACTCACTCAGCGACCTCTCCCCAGCGAGGGCCACAGAGTCTCCTATAGGATAATTGATGTTTGTTCATGGGCAAGTCCAGATTTGAGCACATTTTTGAAAATCAAGTACCTCCTTCATGTCAGATTCCTTTCCAGAGATCAAGATGCACAATTTTAAGAACCAAAAGCTGAATGCTTTCTCTGATAAGTGGATGCTGATACACAATGGGGGTGGGGAAGGTTAAGAGAAGAATGGAGGAACGTTGGATTGTGTCGAGGGAAATGAGGGGAGGGGAAAGGAAAGACGCTGGAATGAGACAGACATCATTACACGAGGTATATGTCTGATTACACGCATGGTGTGACTCCACATCATGCACAACCAGAGAAATGAAAAGTTGCACTCCATTTGTATATAATGAATCAAAATGCAGTCTGTAAAAATTTTTAAAAAGATGCATAATTTTGCCTTTAGATCCCAGTGCAAAAGGCCAACAGGGAGCAAGTCATCTGCGGTCATTTCAGGTAGAGACGGTGCACGCTGTAAAACCAGGAGCCTGGTGCAGGGAGACCTTTTGGGGAGGGGCCTTCCCTGCCCCATTAACGCTTTGCAGAGTCTCAGCTTGAGTCACGGCACAAGGGCTCCACAGCCTCTGTCTTCAGCAAACAAGTAAAAATTGAGTATTAAATAAATGTTCTCTATTGATTTCTCAGAAAATAGACATCAGTTGAGGGTGAGACTTTATTAACCCTAACACATCTTCCTATAGTACCAGATACTAGATATGTGTTATAAAAACACAAATTTTTTTTTTTTTTTTTGGTACTAGGGATTGAACCCAGGGGCACTCCACCACTGAGTTACATCCCCAGCCCTATTTTTGTATTTTATTTAGAGACAGAGTCTCACTGAGGTGCTTAGGGCCTCCCTAAGTTGCTGAGGCTGGCTTTGAACTCGCGATCCTCCTGCCTCAGCCTCCCAAGTGCTGGGATTACAGACGTGCGACACCGCGCCCGGCTAAAACACAAAATTTTTTTTTTTAAATCACATAAACATGATCTCAAGGTGATAGTAGATAGGCCACACAGCCTCTGCTGCCCAGGGACAATCCCTGGAGCCCTGGACTCATCTCCTGACTGTCTCGCACAGTGCCCTCTCCAATGCACTGTGCACATGGTAGCCCAAGTGACCTTTTAAAGAGGCACCTCTGATCAAGTGACTTCCCTTCTTAAAACTGTTCAGTAGCCCCTGTGATTCTATCCAGAGACCAGGAGCCTAATGCAGCTCAGGACCAAGGCTGATACTCAAAATACGTAACACTCCAGAAGCTGACCAGTCAGAACGCAAGGGAGCCAAGAACAACTTTTATGAACACACAACGCTGATATGTGTATATTTGCTTTAAATTTTTCTACCTTTACTGTCAATCTGTGTATTAAATATCAGTAAGATTAATGTCTTTCTCGTAAAAATGAATGCAAATATACATTCCACTATTTCCTTTCCCAGGAATTTGGCATGTGCACCCTGAACAAGAAACTTGGCATCCAGAGATGAAGGTGCAGACAATGACCTTTTGTGAACGTGGAGCACACAACGGCGCATTGTTCATTTCCACGTCACTGTTACCACCCGCCCACGCCACACATGTGAGCCTGAAAATTTCATGCACACCAAATTTTAACAAGAGAAACAATGTCATAAACCCAATGAGGGAAGCTGGCTGAGTATAGGAACCTCCTGCAGGCATCCTTTTTGAAGAGTAAATACGTATTATGTGATTAAATTATTTCAAGATGAATTCATCGGTTTTCCTAAGCTTCGACAATGAATTTCTTAAAACAATCTCTCACTGCAAAAAAGGAGCCAATAACTAAGAGACTCAGAAAGTCCATTTGCATTTCTTGATCATTCGCAGTCTAATTATTTCACTATCACTGTAGAATTGGAAGGAATGTGAACACCTTGAGAGCTCTTTCCCATTATGATAGAAATAACTAGTGTGCTCCTTCACAGAGTTGTTGCGGACACGGTGGGCCTGATGGACTAGGACAATGCTCCCAGACTGCAGCATGGATCCAGTCAGGTGTGGACAGATTGTGCTGGTCCATAGACATTGGCCCCAGATCCCATTTACAGCCTTTGGTTGGTGCTGTTTCTCTCATTAAGAAAGCTCCACCCAGACTCAGCATCCCCTCTCGCAGACAACTGCAGGTCAGCACGGGCTCCTGCAAGACTGTGCACACGCTCAAGTGTTCACACGTGCACACACACACACACACACACACACACCAGCACAGGCCACCTAAATGCTGCCAACCTTCAAAGCCCATCCCAAATAGGACCTTTTCTAGGAATCCTCCCTTGACCATGCCGACCGGGGCCAGCAATTGTGAAGAACTACACACCTGAAACCACCTGCTTTTCTCTGAACCATTCTTAAATATAGTAGCCATTTTGAAGTGTTGCTTAGCTTCGCTTCTCCCACTAAAAAATCCTGAGATTCCAGATTTCTCTTCACACGCTTGCCACGTCAATGCTATTTAAGTGGTGGATGCTCTGTGAATCTTTGGGAATAAATGGAGAGGCTTTCCAGTAACTAGCCTCCCATCTCTGGCATCAGCCCAGGCAGGTTATGTTGTTTCTGGAACTGTTACTGCTGGAGTGTGTAATGGGCCACCTGATCATGGACAGACTTGAACCTCAGAGTCCTGGGGTGTCCTACAGAAGGAGTTTCAATGTCCACCTTTCCCTCTCCAACTCATCATCATGACACCTTCCCACTGGGACTTAGGAACCTCTACCCTGTCACCCAGTGCTGCATATGAGAGTCCAGCAAGGAGGACAGCATCAGCCCAGACGCCAGAGGCTCTGGGGGATCCCTCATTCACCCCTCAGGAGCCCTTCTCCCTGGCCGCCATTTGCGGTGCTCTTCAGAGCCAGACAAGAATTGGCTGGTGAAAGTCACAACAACCAGCTTAAAAAGTCTAAGTTCGAGGCTATTCACCACAGATAATGCACATCGGTCCGTAGGGTAGTGGAATCTGTGTAAAACTCAATTTTAATGAGTTCAACCAAAGGAATAGCTCACATCCATCCCACCCCACAACTAAAACTGTCATTCTCCGCATTCTTCAACACTGATAATTATTATACTCTTATCCATGGTAATTTGTGAATGAAAAGGATAGCACTCCTCAAAAACTGAAACAGATGGGAACTAGGGGGGAGAAGGGTTCTTATTACCTGAGATGGGTCTTACCTGGTGGTTGGTGAGCTGCCACATTTTAGCCTCAATGCTTCCCAGTTTTGTGAAAAGGAAATTGTTAGAATGCGCTGAAATTGCACTTTCAGAATCACCTCCCAGGTAAGTTATGCTTTATTTGGCTTGTTATTGGTTTTTAAAAGCATTGTGATAATAAGAAATTTGAGGTGAGTTGAAATAAAGATAACTTAAAAAAAAATGTCAGAGTTTTGGGGCTGGGAGTGTAGCTCAGTGGCTGAGTGCTTGTGTAGCCTGCAGAGGAGAAAAACAAAGTTTGTTTAGCCCCCCATCTAAGAAATGTGAAAGTCCAAATTTATTTTTTGTGTGGATTATGAATTTTACCTGGATGAATCCTACTTTCTACTTTTGATTTAGCTTTTGATGGAACATCTAAATGTCTACAGAAGCAGAGAGAGTCACTGAATGAAACTAGAGATGCCATTGCCAGCCTCCAAAATTATGAGTTCATGGACAATCCTGTTTGTTCAACACGCCACACATATCTGCCTAGTCACCAATTTATTTTGAAAAAAAACTCAGACATCCTATCAATTTATCAATTATATCTAAAAATATTCCAATACAAATATTATAAAAGATAATGATATTTAAGAATACCTGAAATATTACCATTAACAATTATATTTCCTTTATATCCCTGAGTATCTATTCAATAAGCCAGTGTTCATATTTCCTTGATCATCTCAAATATTTAAAAACTGTTCACAAACAGGCTCACACAAGGTCATACAATTGGGATCAGTTGTTAGTCTACAAAGTCTTTTTTTAATTTGGAGTTTCTTCCTCATTTTTCTTTCTCCTATCCTTGAAACTTTTTGTCGAGGTTGCTGAAGAAGCTGGGTCATTTGTCCTACAGAAGGTCCTGCAGTCCGCACGGTGTGGATTGCATCTCTGTGAAGCTCCCTGATCCTGGAGCCCTGCGCTTCCATCAGATTCTGTTCTGATTTGGGGGAGGACCTGGCCCCTTCGTGGATAGAGTTGTGTTTTTCCATCAGTTGAGTTCCTTCTCTCTCTTTGCAGATGTTGACAATCATCGTTCAGATCCATTAATTCAGCAGGGTTTGCAACGTCACCCTCTCTTCTCCAGCCTGTGGGGACATCAGAAGTGAGGTTCTCTTGGGCTTCCTTCCTCCCGCCATTCCTCTTCATTTGCTATGATTCCTTCATAAAGAGAGACTTCCTCTCTTCAACTCTTATTTGCTGAGGTTGCATTCATAAAGAAAATACAGGATGGATGCTCTTTCTCTTTCTTTTATTTACCAATTTTCGAGCTGAGCTCTTCTCTGGCATTCTCCAAAAAGTGACCAAGGATTTTTTTGTAGCACCATTTGGAACTCAGGGATTCAAACATATCTGATGTGTTTCAATCCATTTTAGTTATTATCTTTATTGGTGTTAAAATATTTGCCCTGTGGGAGCTTCTGCAAGTTGGCTCCTGAATCTTTTTGACATGTCCCTTCTCATCTTTGAGAGCTTCCTGGCTTTTAGTTATGCCAAGCTGCCCCAGGCCAACTTTGTTTATTTCCTCCCAGATGTGGGACCGGCCATCTTGCCAAGGAGATGTGCTTCCTTCTGGGAGAACCATCTGAGGTGTTCTCATTGCCTCTGGCTTGCATGTTCATTCTAGGCCTTTTGAGTGGGAGGCTTGAAATTCTGTCTATCTACCTAATTCATGCTGATACGCCCAATTCCAGATCAAGACTGAGATTCTACTTAAATCCCTTGACCTTACATGTGTGTTCACACTCATTTAGCTTTTGATGGAACATCTAAATGTCTCATGCCAACAACCCTCTTCAGGATGCCTCCAGCAGAACTACTCATCAGCTATGTCCCACACCACACTAAAGAAAGTCTTAAAATACCAATACCAACGTTAGCACTGATAATAGGATTACTGAAAATTGTTTTTGGCAGTTCCTTTTGTCCTTAAAGTGTGTACTAACCAGGAAAATATAGTCAGATTATCATATTTAAACCTCAATTGAAGGAGTTCCTCCCTTTTTGCTTATACCAACAGCTCAATTCATGGTTAGGTATACTTGTTCCATTTGGTTTTCAACTTTTAGAGATAGATTTTTAAATTTAAATTTCATAATCCAGTTTTGCTATGATATAGCAAAACATTTGCATGTTTCCAAAATCGAATTCACAAGACAAAAATATATTTAAGCAGACTATCTTTTAGTCTTTTCCACGATAGTCCTTCCCTCTCCCAAAAGTAGTTATATTTAAAGTATATGGTTTATTCTTTCCATTGCTTTCTTAACACAGGCAAATGTATGTGTTTTTCTGTCTTTGTTCACTTGACAAGCCCTGGAAGTTACTCCACAGCTGTGCATGAGGATCCTCCCCACTTTCCTTTGAGAAGGGACAGGACTAACAGTGAGGATGCCACACACTCCATCAGCCAGGCCCCTGCTGATGGGCCTGGGGCTGTTTCCAGGCCTCTGCTCTGATACACACGGCTGCAGAAGGATCCTTGCACATTGGTCGTTTTGTGTTTTTGCCAGGGGTCTTGGAGATCCCCGGAAGGAGAATTGCCAGGCCACGGGGGAGAATGTGCATGTAATTTTGCTGGAGCATGCCAAAGCCTCCCCACGGGGACTGTGCTACCTCACACTCCCCCCAGCGCAGAGTGGAAGAGCCCGTTCCCCACAGCTTTGTCAATAGAGGGTATTGTCCACCTTTTGGATTTGGGCATCTAATAGGTCAGAGATGATTTCTTGGTGTAGGTTTTACTTCATCATATTGTGAATGAAGTTGAGCATCTTTTCATATTGTGAAGAGAGCTTTAGAGTCCTTTTTCTTATATTTTGACTCCATTTTTCTGTCAAATTGTTGGTGATCTTCACCTGTTTTTAGGAACTTTTTCATACAAAGGGCTGCTAACCCTTTGTCTCTGAAGGAAGTTGCAAAGAGTCTTCCTACTTTATGATTTTTCTTTTAATCTTACTCCTGGGGGTTGTTCTTATTTTTTGTTATTGATTTTTTGTGTGTGTACAAAGATTTTTTATTTCAGTGCAACCCAATTTATCAACTTTTTCCCTCACTGTAGCAAGAGTTGAGTCGTAGGTCAGAAATTGACACTCTCTCCAAGGTCAGGGTACAATTTGTCAATATTTTAATATTTTTATAGCTTCAGTTTTTACATTTAAATACCTTGTCTATTTGGGATTTAGCACAATATATGGTGTAAGGAAAGGATCCAATTTTTTTTTTCCAGTAGTTATCTACTTATCCCAAAGCCACTTGTAGGGAAGTGTGTGCCCCCACAAATTTCAGATACCACCTAACTCATAAACACAGTTTCTGTAGGTGAACGAATGGGCTCCTGTGTTCTTTGCTCTGCTCATTCGTCTGCATATTCACCAGAGTGTGCCAACATCAGTCTGTTCTGACAATAGAGATTTCCTAGTACGTTTTAATATCTGAGGTGCTCAATAGTGCTCATTGAAGGCAAGCCCTTGAGGTCTCCTGCTAGAGGGGGTCATGCTGCCTCAACCCCACAGCAACCCTGGGGACTCCACCACAAGTTAATCCCAATTACTTCAGCATAACCAAGAGCAAGACTGGTCTTGAAGTTCTTAAGAAATCTAATTTTTAAGAAAAAAATTCAAAGGAAAAAAGAAAAATAATAGGTTCACATTGATGTGCCTCCAATGAGGGGAAATGACTCAATTCCAGGAGGGTGTGGGAGGGAGTCTTTTAATGGGGTGCTCTTTTAAATGTTTGAATTTGCACTATGTTTGTGTATTAACTATTTAATTAATTGCTTAGCAGATTTCCTATCTTTCATTAGTCAAAGCTACTGCATTCCAGCTTCTCCAGTTGGGGGTTTCTTTCTCATACAAGCAATGCACATGACAAGGGGGGCGTTTGGCATCTGGAGGAAGAGAGCACCTCAGGCTGCCCTGTTGGGCCTGTTCTGGGTGACCAAGTCTGGGCCTCCGTATCTTGGCTTTTGCCCTGTTTTGTGTTTTTAAAGAACATACCGTCCTAGGAAAGCAAAGGAAAGAACAGTTCCTTTCTTTAATAAATGATTTAAGTGTTGGAAACGGGGAAAAGAAAATATAGCACCAAGGAACACATTTTTCCTGGTTGTGACTCTCCTACTGGAGAAGGCCGTGCTAACCACCCAAACTTGGTTAAGTAGAACCTGTCATGGTTCTACCAGGCTGATCTGGCACACGAGGTTGGAACAACAGATCTATATCAAAGGAAGCCAAGAAAATCCGGGCTCAGCTTAAAGGCCAAATGGAAACGAGATGGCTGCAGAGTCCACGTGCTGCAAACACACATCCTGCCCACAGCTAGATGCCCAAGTCTTCCTGTTAACAGCCTCCTGACGAAAAGGTCTCAGAGGACAGGAGATGTGCTCTACCAATGGCCTGTAGATTCTGGGCACTTATTTCACCAGTGTCCCTTGAGACACAGTCCTAAGGTTTTCAGTGTGGCCCTGAGTGCAAACCCCGCCTCATTGGACCAGCTGCATAACTAGGGGCCATCAACAGCTCCATCAGGACAATAGCATTAAGAGGTCTCAGGAATGCGAGGCATGAGGATGCTTAGAACAGAACCCAGCATTAATTGCAATTAGCAAGAGGACATGGGGTCCTCCTTTCCCACCATTTAAGCATGTCTGGTCTGATTTTGTGCTATAAGAAGATAAGCAAAGCCTCTTCTCCATTATTCCTGCATGGTTACAACTGATAGTATTTTCAATTGAGAAGACATGTCTACCTGAGCACGTGTGCAATAAATAAATAAATAAATAAAAATGGCAATTATGGGCTAGGGATGTGGCTCAGTGCTAGAGCAGTTGCCCTGCATGTGTGAGGGCCTGAGTTCAATCCCCAACATGGAAGAGGAGGAGGGGGATGAGAAGAAAAAGAGGAAGAGGAAGAGAAAGAGGAGGAGGAGGAAATAAGTAAGAAATGGCGATTATGCACCATACCATCCATCCATCCAAGAGACCAAAGCCTTTTCATGCTTGCAGATGGCTGGGGCCCTGGTATGTGCACTGGGATTCACACCTGCCTCCCCAGGTGACCCTTCCTCTCTAGCAGGGACATCACTTGCGAAGCCACCTCGAGAAGAGGTACAGCTGCATTTGGATGAAGACCACACTTGCCCTCCCAGGCCTGGGGTCCCCGCACCATGGTGTACTGGGGGTTGCATTGCAAAATCCATTTCTTGATTAGTCATAATTGAGTAGCAGAAAGATTATTATTCTTTGTGGAAACTTGATTTATCCTGGAAGCAGGTTTTTTTCATTTTAGGGAGGGGAGGGGGACAAATTACATTAAAATCTGCTGGAAAATTTTGGTTGGAACAAGGCACAAAAATGTTCCTTGCAGGTTGCAGATGCCTCAGTTGTCATTCTTTAACAAAATAAGGGCTCTCTTTGTAAAAACAAACACGACCCAGGCATGTTTGCTCTCTCTTTGGAATGTATCCGCTGCGCTAAATTAGATTTTTTCAAAAACCCTCACCAATGGCACTGAGGTTGTGTGTGGCTATTGCTGACTCTACAGCAGAGGAATTAAGGGCTGAATTTGTTCTGCTGAGTCCCCGAGTCTCTGATTATCCAAAGGGCATGGAGATTCACTTCGGAAAATTCTCGTGATTACTCACAAGCTTTATTTCAGGGACAGGTTAAAACATTTACGAGACCCCCAGGCGTGTATCTTAACACGGTAGGAAAAAAAAAAATTGTGATGTCTCTTGGGAGCCCTGGTGACCTGAAATAGGTAAACCACCTCCCAAGAAAGCACTCGGTAAAATCAGCGCTTTAACCCTGGCACCTCTTCCCATTCTCAAACCTGCACAAGAGAAGCACCATCCGGGGTCCTCATGAACTGACATGGCGTTGGCACTGCCAACACTGATGGGAGGGCCACAGCTCCAGATCCATGTCTTTAATCTCACTGTGGTTGACTCTTATTTCCTGGTTCCCTCATGACCGCAAAGGAGAGGAGGACCTGGGTAAACCCACCAGTTTCAAGCCTCCACGGAACCCACTGAGACCAGGTGACTCCTCGTTTTTACTCCCTCCACCTGACACCCTTAGGGGAGCCCTGCTCTGTCCACAGGAGACTGGGTTTGTTCCCTGACTCTAGATCTCAAGACCCTTCTCTCTGAAAGACTCTGGGGACCCTGCATGGAGCATGGGTGACCCAGCCAGGGCTCCTTGTGTCTTGGAAGGCTGCTCTGCTCCTTGGCCTTCATTTACCTCTCCATCAATTCCCTCTCCTTCTGCTTCTTCCCCAAACCTCAACCTGATTAGCCCGATTCCTTAACCTGTGAACCTAAGACCACAGAAGGCAGGAAGCTCTGATGTCCCTGAATTCTGCCCGATGATGCTTTGGCTCACGTGGTTGTGGTTGTTCTGTGCATTTTCTTTCTGTCTGTCCTACTGCTTAGGAAGGGCACACTCACACCCCAAAGATGAAAAGGAGGCGATGTGCTCCTTGCTTCAGTGACGGCTGCCCCATGCTGGGCTCTGCCACATAGGTGAATATAAAAAGTAACCTGGACATCACCTATTTTATTATAAAATGCAGCAGAAATAGATCCTATCCAAAAGAGTGTCCTAATCCTCGCTCTGTTGAGTCAGCCACTCAGACAATATGGGGAGACAAGCAAGAGCGCACATTCAGATCACCACACTCCACGAGACACACGGAACAGAGGCAAGATGCTGGGACAGGGCCAGGAGCTGGGGAGGGCTCAGACTGATCAAGCTATTGGAGAACATAAAATACAGCTAGAGGAAAGTTCTAGAAAGTCCAGAGGATACATCATGAGCAAGTCTGTGGCAAGGAATAACTGTCTATGACAACTTAGGAAAAAAATAAATATGCATATTTTAGAACAGAGTCTTTGAAATGCTAGAACACCAAATACTCTATAAAGAAATCTAGCATGTATCAGAATACTTTGGAAGCCCATGGAAAACCCCAAGATTGATGGGCCTCCTGGTGGCCTGCATTGCATGGAGCCAGAGGGTGCTGCAGCATCTCCCTCTCTGCTTCCCCTTCTGGGCCCATTCCTCTGTCCTCTGTGGTCCTCAGCACCCGCCTAGTAATCTCTGGTAAAAGCAATAGCCAACGCTTCTGGGATGCCCCACGAATTCCACACAGAACCTCACTTGCCCCTCACGCTGCCCCTGTGAGGTAAGAATTCTTGTCTCCCATTTTACAGAGAGGGAAACTGAGATTTGGGGTGCGTGCAGGTTGCACCCCAGAAAGCGGCAGAGCAGAGCTCGGTGGCAAAGCCGTACTGCCTGGTGTGGCCTCATGCTCTGTCTAAAACGATGCTGACATTTTGAGGGTCTGTGGAAAGCTCCCACATGAGTCACACCAAATACCCACACTCATTGTCCCCAGCGTCACAATACCAAGAAGCACTCCTGAAGACACCCGGGCTGGATGCCCCTCAGTTTAGAGACAGGGATGTGATGGGCCCATCCCTATGCGAAGTGAGGCCCTCAACCAGAGTGCAAATCAAGCGCCCAGGCTTTGGCAATTCTGGGGTTGGGTTTTGAAATGCTTCCATTCCAGAGTCCCCAGGGAAGGCCACAGGGAAGGTTATTGGGCTCCTCGTGGACACTGGTCCAGGGCCTTCCCTGTGTGGGACATTGTGGATCTGGTTTGCAGTTCAAGGCCTTGGAACACTGTCGGGTTTCCAGCACGGCGTCTTTTTGTGAACAGGTCTGTCTTTAAGCCAGTGACTACTTTGCTCCGTTTAAAAGGGGAAAAGTAATCCTGAACAGGGCAAAAACAAGGGCCGCACATATGATTCGAATTACAGTCAGATAATCACCATTCATGACCAGTCCAAGCTGGAAGGGAAGCTTGAATTTCTCCTCAGAGACCTTTCCCGGCTGAACTGTTAACAAGGGCTACAATTGAGTGTGGCCTTTCGGCGAAAACCAAAGAGCTTCAGCCTACTTAAGGCCTTTACTGACTTCTCCAGCCTGCTATGAAATTAGCCCTTCTGGAAGAAGATCATTTATGAGTTTCACTGGAAGCGGTAAAAATAGCCCTCCTACTCTTCCCCACACCCTCGAAAAATATTCTAAAGAAAGTTCTCTCAAGCACTTTTTCCAAGCGACAGCACTGAGCAGGACCCCCGGTGGCTCTCTGCTTGCGGAGCACATCAAATGGAAAGATTTGTTCTCCGCAGGTTTTCTTACCATGGGGTTCCAAGAGCACCAGAAGTTCCTCTTGACTTCTGGCAGTCATTTTGGCACAAAAGGTACAAAGCAGAGAATACATCTGTGGCTCAAAAATCCCAGTGGCACTTACACTTCCCCAGCCTCGGCTGCTCTTTGGAAGATTCTTCACCTTTCAGAGATAGAAAGAGTGGAAGATGCAGCTTCCATCCACCGCTGTGAATGCCCTGGGACAGTGCTCGCATGTGTGGGCAGCACAGTGGGTGTCCTGGCTTCCATTTTACAGAGAGGGACAGGAGAACTGCTGGGGACTTCGGGAGAAACCCCAATGCCCAGGCTGCACCCTGACCCCAGCATCTGAATCTCGGGGTCCACGCTGTTGTAAAGGAAGAGCTCCAGGCTCTCGATTCAGAAAAGCCTGGTTCCTAGCTCAGCTTCTCTGCTTACTGGTTTTTGGACAAGTTCCTTTAACATCTCTGAGCTGAGATTTCTCCTTATTAAAAATAAAAAGCTATGCCGGGCGTAGTGGAGCATGCCTGTAATCCAAGCAACTCGGGAGGCTGAGGCAGGAGGATCACGAGTTCAAAGCCAGCCTCAGCAACTTAGCAAGGCCCTAAGCAACTCAGTGAGACCCTGTCTCTAAATAAAATACAAAATAGGGCTGGGGATGTGGCTCAGTGGCTGATTGCCCCTGGGTTCAATCCCCAGTACCAAAATAAATAAATAAATAAATAGCTAAAGGTGCTCACTTTCTAAAGCAGTGAAAATGAGATTGGGTAACATTTCTAAACATAATAGCATATAAGCGGCCCATCAATGTGTGATAGCTTAATGTTGTGAAACATTTAACATTTCCCCCCAGGATTTCGTGCCCCATTCTCAATTTCTGCCTTTTCCTTCAAAAGCCTAGGTAATTGCAGATAAGAAAAAAAGATTTATGATGTGCAGAAAGATTTAGGAGGGCGGCTCACAGGTAGGAGTATGCTCAGCTCTCCACATCTGTGGGTTCCACGTGTATAGATTCAAACCACTGCAGATTGAACATATTCAGGAAAAAAATTAGCCTTCACTGAACACATGCAGATATTTCCTTGTCATCGTTCCTAAACTATTCAGTGTAACGACTACTGACATTGCATTAAGTCTTATAAGTAATCTCGGGATGATTTCAACCATAAGCTGGTTATTTGCAAATATTGTATTGTTTCATAAAAGAGACATGAGCATCCAGAGATCTGGGTATCCACTGGGGACCCTGAACCAACCCCCTGCAGATACTGAGGGATGACTGCACCACCCCCTCAAGAATAGGAAAGGAGTCCAGTGGAGTCAGATAGAATGGCAAACATCAGCAGGGCTCAACAGCAGGGTAAAGGCCCTGACTCCCTTACCTGAGCCTCCCAGTCAAGTCATAGAAGAAATCAAACCCCAGGTAAGTTGGAGGATCCAAGAGTAGGTGACACCATGACCCATTTCCTAGAAATGGCCCAAGAAAGAATGACTGAAAGGGCGACATGGAATTTCTAGTAAGTGGGGACTTAGTCTCAAGAAAGGTATTTCCCTAAATACTTTTGGGCCCACAAAATGATCCCCATGCAGATGAGGGCAACGAAGACAGTCACAGAACCTGAGGTGACCATGCAGTGGGTAGCCAGGGTTCCACTGACTGAAGGAGGAAGGGGCCAGTGCCGAGAGGGCATCAAGTTCTGGGTGTGCCCATCCACCCTGGACAACACGCCAGCACCCCACCTCCTTAGACAAAGCCCAGAGTAAAGGAGAGGAGCCTGAACTGAGGAAAACAAACGAACTCCAGACCCCCATCAGGCTCTGTGACCTGAGCATCACACCTGCTGTTGATGTAGGTTTTTTTTCCCTCAACCAATTTTTGAGGTATAGTGTCTACACTGTGCAATAGGTTTCGGGGGAGGAGATTTTCCTAATCTTTGCATAAGAACCAAAGAAAATAAAATGTGGAAGGTGAGTTGTTACCGCCACACCGAAGCTCATGTCTCAGTTGAAACAAGCCCAGTCAGCAGTGCTGAAGGCTCTTTATGGTCTCTGGTAGAACTAGGACCCAAGACGACATGCTGACTGAGCCTGACTCAACAAGTCAATCCAACAGGATGAAGACTGGGCAGCTGGTCAACCCAACAAGTAGTTCTAATTACAAAACACCAATTCAGCTTTCTGATTCTTTTCCCTCAATTGATGTGTTTGACCAAACCAACCAGTTCTAACCCATAGCCTTAGGCTCTCTGATCGGCCCTGCTTCCAGGCACAGGACATATCTCACCATAATGTACAAAATAAAGTTGCATACTAACGTTAACAACTTCTGAAGTACAGCTATAACAATTATGCGATTATATGTTATCCTGGATTAACATGTGGCCCATAATTCTTTGATAGTACAAAGCTCAGCTGTGCCTTGAGACCTAACGAGTTTCATTTAATAGAAAGAGTTATTTGGTAATGTAACATACCAGTTCATTGTTCAAAACATTTATTGGGATTTAGCACTATTGAAGATAACCAAGTGTTTCCCAGCTGCTAAATCTCACTTCATATATTTTAAATAATCCACGGTGCCGGCGATTTCTGAAATGTGAAAAGACGTCATCTCCAATGCACATTTTTAAATGTTACTTCTGAAGCTACATCTGCTTCGCATCGCTTGTTCAAAGTGTTCCATTTTCCTCCCAGGTTACTTAATGGTCATATCAGAATGGATGAAAGTCAAGGGCTGCATCCATTTTCTGAAATGTAGGCCTTGATATGACACACTCACTAATTTTTAAAAGAGCAAGAGAGAACTCTGACACCCTGGGAAACACGTTAACCAGCCAACAAAGCTGTGAGGATTAACTAAGTCAAATTTATAAAGTGCAATCAGGTTCTCACATGAAAGAGGCGGGTGCAGAGGAATTTTCAAAGCTACGTTATTACTCTAAAGTGACTAGGCCATCCACTGAACTTGGTGCAATTTTCCAAGCTGTTCTGAAGTGACTAATAATGGCATGGAGTGTATAATACACTGAAATGTGTTAGAACTTTGGGTGACACTCTCGGTTCAGTATTTAACACACATGGTCAGCTGGAGTATGTCTCAGAGTCATTGCATTGCATTGAGCTTTTATGACCTTCTATCTCATTTCATTCCATGCATTTGGAAATCATGTCTCCCTCCCTACATTTCAAACAGACCTCCTCTTGCTAGCATATTTTAGAAGCAAGAAAATTTAAGCAAATTATCAATAGGAACAGAGTTCTACAAAACAAAGAGAACAGTATTGTCCTGGACGTCCTTACCTCTCTCCTACACACAGTTCTGTGTTTTGGTTAGCTGAATCGACTTGGCGCCCCAGGAGTCTGGCAGCATGATTACCATCATGGGGAATGAAAGGGGAATTAAAAAAAAAAGTTCTGCTTGTATCTGTGGCTCTTTCTGAGTAAAAAAGAATGGATTATGTAAGCAGATGCATGAGATAGCTATTGTTCTTTTGCAGCTACGAAGCACGTGTGCACCAAGCTCAGGCCTCTTTGGAAGCAGCAAAACGAAGTGGGTGTCAACATATTGGAAAGGAAACGGCCACCTTCCAAGAAGTGGGCTAATTTGACCAATGTAAATAATGTGCTGCATAACTTGCACTCTAAAAATAGCTCAGAATAACTGCAGACTGTGGTCAACCACCCAAATACCATGGAATGTAGGCACGATTTCTGGAGGCTGCATTTCAAATATGGCAGCTTAAAGAAGGATTGGAGACCCTTCAAGCAATAGTGGGATTTTCATTAGAATGAATGACATGAAACAGTTGCTATAAATCAATGGGTAATATTGGCTAAGAGGCAAAATGTTTTTAATTATAGAAGAGTCAGAGGCAGTAACTGAGGAGAATTTGCCTGCCTAGGGAAGAATTTCAACAAGCAGTGAAATAATGATTTTTTAAAAAAATATATATAATTTATTTAGAATCACTTAATATAAACTCCAGAGGAACATTGACTTCTATATATTTTTACTTTAATTTCATTACCCACTTCCCTCACCCAATTTTGTTCCTCATGATTTCTGATGGGTCCCTCCCAAATCCAGTGCACCTCAGAGAGCTATGCCGTGCTCCTGGTAAGGATGATTTTAACACCATTGATTCTGAGCATAACACTCAAAAAGAAATCGCTGCAGTTTTGGAATATGTGAGACCTTGGGAATGGGTACAATTTCAAGGAGATCAAAACTCTTTGATGGGTATGGTTTAGGGTCATATCTAAGTTAGCCGTGAATAAAGGCAATGGTGATCTCTTTGTGAGAGGAATTTTCACCTCTTTCTTGCTTGAACATTGACACTCCTGCTGTGTTTGTACACACACACAGCAAACCCACAGCCCACCATCCCGCCATCCATGTTACACAGACAGCACGTGCACCTCATCCTGCCACAGCCTGACCTATACTGTATTTCCCAAGCTGCTCAACCTGGTTAAAAGGGCTGGGTATTACAGAGAGTATGAGAAAGTGTGGGAGTGTATCCACTACACAATTCAAAAACTGGTATAGATGCCTGGGAAGAAAAACAAGGTGATTCAAAAGTGTTAGCAGGGTTAAGGTGATATTATATATATTATATATATGCATATATATATATAATATATTATATATATACAATGTTACTAATATATATAAAAATGTTACTAAACATTTTTAAAACAGAATCCCTTCTTAAAATTAAGTCTTACATGGAGCCTCAGGATTTAACATACTCAAAAACAATTGCTCCAGTTAAACCTGGCAGAGTCAGGGGCAGTCTCCACCTTCAAATCATTGTCCCAAGTCTCCTTATTTTGCCAAAGATCTGTTTCCCTGGTAAACAGGATAGCCTCTGAACGTACTTTATAGTCGACCCAATGATAACCAATTAGCCTTGGTAGTGATTAATGTTCTAAAGCGTTCTACCTCATGGAGGACCGCAGCATTTAACAGCTTACATAGCACTTTAAATCTCCCCTTAGAGAAACAGCACTAGAAAGAATGGCCATGTTATTTCTCTCGTATAAAAAATTTCACACTCACTCATCTCCAGGGTAGCGGGGAGGACAATCAATTAAAATCCAAGATGGAGACTTCCCCCTAGATTTTAGCTTCTGACTCTGCATAGGAATTGGACCATGAACCAAAATGAAATTTTTACAGCAGGAATGAGCTTTCCATTTGCTCCTCACTGAATGTGCAAATCTCTGGCACCAAGTGTTTTGCTGGTGTCAATTAAGGCAAGCTTCTCGGCTTTTCATGGGGAAATTGAAATAATCTTATGCTCTCTTCAGAAATAACATGTAGTATTTTTGTTAGGGAAACAATCAAATAAAGCCCTGACCAACTGGTTGCTAGGGGAAAATATCCTTTGATGATCAAAAGGTGCCCTTCCTCAAGAGGTGCAGTGGAGATGATGGATCTGAAGCTTTTGATAGTGACCCCCAGTAAGCAGAATCCCCTATGATTAACTAAGAAAGAACGGCAGATACACCCTCTTGGAGCTCAGAGAAGGAACTAGTTAGTGACTTAATTTTTGGAAAGCTTTCTGTGGAGCATTGGAAGTGATCCCTGACCCCCACCCACTTATACTGCAATACCATAAATGCCTTTGGTAATGTGGGAAAAGAAAGAGTGCTGAATCAGTCCAGGCACAACTATGGAAATGTCAACAAATACCCATGGAGAGGCAGCTAGAAATCAAGATGCGCTGTGCTTTGAGGCAGCAAGCACAGTTCTTGGTTTTGCCTGAGATCTACCTCCTAGGAAGGCTGTGTCTGGCAAATGCACTTCCTGCTGCAGCCAGGGTGGAGATGTTGGTTGGTATCTCAATGGGGTTTCACTTCGGACTGCTTTGAAAATGGGAGAAAGAAGAAAACAGCAAATTTGACCACGAAATTCCATCCAGATCAGTGCAATCAGGAAATCTATTTTTCCCTTTAGCAATAAAGTTTCTTTTAGAGATCAGAGGGACTCAAGGACTCCTTTCAGATACTGAGAGAAAAGATGAAACTCACCAGGAATAATGAAGGGAATGTACGTTGGGAGGCAAAACTCCTGGGTCTTCATTGCAAGCATCATACAGGGAATGATGAACTCAACCTCACTCCGTATCACAGGTGAGACATGTGCTGGGGTTTGAGGAGCCCATCCATAGCCTCTCAACTATGATGGATAAAATGGCAAGAGAGCTGATATGCGCTGGCCTCCTAAGGAGCCTGCTTTGATCCATTAAACCTTCAGCCACAGGCTGGAGACTTGGGGGTTAGGTCAGTGGACATGAAGCCAACTGGATCTGCCTGTATTCACAGACATTCCCCAAAATAGACAAGCTTTCTTCCTGTCTTCCTGGCTGGAGAATTTTATTTTTTTATTTTTATTTTTTGGTACTGGGGATTGAACCCAGGGGCACTCCACCACTGAGCCACATCCCTAGCCCTATTTTGTATTTTATTAGAGACAGGGTCTCACTGAGTTGCTTAGGGCCTTACTAAATTGCTGAGGCTGGCTTTGAACTCAAGATCCTCCTGCCTCAGCCAAGTGCTGGGATGGCTGGAGAATTTTAAAAGGAGGTATATAGGTATCTCTTTGCATGTCATAACTCTGTGACCGTGTTTATAGTAGGACATTACAACCATTTGTCTATGTGTCTACTTTCCTCAATAGATGACATAACTCTAAGGAAAGGGTGGCCATTCCAGCATCTAACACAGCTGCTGGCGCATGCTGGGGTGCTGGGATTCAAAACGTGCTGATCTAAAAAGCAATTTCTGTCTAACTTGAGGCTATGGACAGCAGAACCTCTCAAAGTCCCTTTCCAGTCACCAAGTTAATCAGGAAGGTGGAGAACACAGGATAGATCTCATTTTATCCTTTCCCCTCCCCCAGGGCAATCTACATAAACGAAAACAGGTCTCGCTGAACACTATCGCAGAATTGGGTCACGTGAGTTTTGTTTGGATCACTGTCTGATTTACCTGCCTGGCCATGTCCAAGCTTGAGTGGGACACATGATACTTCATTGAGCTTGGAGGATGGCTTCTGAGGACCACAACAGGCAATTTTAAGGAGAACTTCCTCCGTTGGGCCTGGGCAGAAGCGGGTTCTTCATCAGGTCCTTCAGATCCAAGTCCAGCCTTCAGAAGTCATGAAACCACGGGTGTCCACCCGTCTCTGCAGGGTGACGCCTGAAGAACCCTCCCGGAGCCGGTGTTGTCAGGGCTCATTCCTTTGCTCAGGGTCTGGACAGTGCTCCTGCTCTTGGAGAACCGTTCCCAGCTTGGCCTCTCAGTGCTGCACAAAGCCCACCTTTGTCTGGATGGCCGCCTCCCTGGCAGCTCTGCAGGCCCTCAACTTGTTCTTGGCTCCTGGGCACCAGAGCTCTCAGATTCCTCACGTCCCGGCAGTCTGTCCAAAGTGCATTGGTTTCTTTGGATTTGGTTTTTCTGGCTTATGGAGAAAGACAAGGTTTTGCTTTGTGCTGCCCACCGCTCCCAAAGGCCTGCATCTCGGAAGGCCTGGTGCTGCTGCTCAGAGGAAAAGCTGGCCATCGCGAGACACCCACTTGGCCCACAAGGACAAGAATGGGTTCAGGAACAAGTCCCACCCGAGCTGGTCAGCAAAAGGCTTGGTGTGGCCGCCTGGTCAGGGCCTGACTCGGTCTCCTCCAGGAGGTCCCTGAGGCACACTCACAGCCCCCTGCCCGGTCAGCAGATGCAGGCGGGCCTGGGGACGAGGCTTGGCCCAGTCTGACCTTCTGAGGGGCGTAGAAAGGAGCCGCTGTGGGCTTGCACTGAGCTATCCAGAATCAGGAACTTAAGCAATGAGCTTGGAATTGATTGTGGACTTGAGCCAGGACTGATTTTTTTCAAGTCCAGGTCACTGAAAAGGAAGAATATAGGAGCACAGGCTCTTGGGGAGCCAAGGCCCAGTGCCTCAGTGGAGGTGCGGGAGGAGTGGAGTCTGCAGCCAGGTCTCGTGCATACCCACAGCCCCTCGGTGCTAGGGCTTTTCACAAAAGTAGCAATAAAATAAACTTGTATTCCAAACGCATTGGATCGACTTCAAGTATCGTCCCCTGGGCTTCGCAGCACGTCCCGCAGATCAATACATCAGAGTAATCCAGCTGTATTCATTTAAACACATCAACAGTGGCTTCCTGGAGCCAGTTTCCCCGGGTCAAAAGTGATTTTCAAGACATTTAGGGCAGGTTGTCATTGGAATACAGTTTTACAGGCCCAAATTACTAGCTACTAGGTCTATGGAAAAGTGTTCCCCTTTAAGTAAACTTCCTTTCTTCCTTTAAGACCTCAGGGGAAAATAACAATTCAAAAGACTTTTTTTTTCCTAAGTTCTTTCTGCACTGGAGGCTTTGACTGCCAGAGCCACTGGCTGCGTGTGAAGCACCAAGCACCGGGAAAGGTGCTGGGTGCCTTATCTCAATGCCATCTGACTCACTCATTGCTGCAGGATGAAAAGGCTGTTTTCCATTTCACACTGAGAGTTAGCCCAGCCTATGTGACAGGAGATAAAGGCTGGGGGACAATGAGACTAACCTGGCTTGGGGAACTCAAGATAAAGGCAGAGCCCCCCAGCAGCTTGCCCAGATTCTCCTGTGAAATACCAAGAGCCTTCAAAAGTCCTGTTCAGTATTCCACATCTGTCATTCTGCTGGGATTCCTCATCAGTCACTGCACCTGAGGCCCCTTGCCCAGAATCCCACCCCTCCCTCTACTCATGCAAGCTCCCTCCATTCTTCGAGGGTCTCTCGACACTCAAAACTAAGACCTGCATGAAATCCCAGCCCTGGCAGTGACCTGCATGTCCCTCGGGGCGAGTTGCTTGAACCCTCTGAGGCTCCTCTGTCAAATGGGGCCATCAGCTCCTGTTTTGGAGGGAATGATAAGTACTGATAAGAATGGCAGAAAGCCCTGAAGACTCCAATGTGACACAGAAGAAAAAAAATCACAACTTCTCCTCCAAACACAGAGCACAGATGTCTGCCTCTCACTGAACAATTAGCCCAGCCACTTACCTGGAGTTCCCTCTCCTTCTGGGGGGATATTTGGTTTCTCTCTGCTGAGAGGCTTCATGGATAAGGAAAAGTTACCAGAACACAAAAATACCCATGAATAAGCTGAAAAAAAGGGCCATGTATAAAATTAGATAGAAACACATCATGGCATCATCTGTATAGGATGGCATCATTATTAAATGGGAACAACTCAACGACTTTGAAAGCCATATGTGAAGGGAAGGATATTGCTACTGTAAGACAGTTTTGTCAGAAAAAAATAAAATTGTGCCTCAAATGTCACAACCCTTGAACAATTCTTGGTACAGACTAAGAAACCAGCACACTGCTGCATTAGAGCCCACGGCAGCCCTGCTTATTCCAAAATAAACCTGCTACACGGTTTTAATTTTTATCACTATAGCAAATTTGGTCCTGATTTTACCCTTTCCAGAACCAAGTATCCCTGGGTATGAGGACCCATCTGCTCCATTGCTTGGCATGTCCACTGAGATGAGAATCCGGATCCAGCAGTTACTGGATTCCACCAAGATGAGAATGATCCAATGTCATTCAATTACAGAACACCCCATGGTTGTACCGTGTAA
>JAJEJO010002228.1:128912-154540 GCA_020662805.1 Glaucomys volans | reverse complement strand
AAGGAAGAAAACGGACACAGGATACTAGATCTGTACCTACTGTGATCCAAGTGGGTAAATGAACACATGGGAAAGAACCTGACAGAAAATGTTAGGAGTGGCTACTTCTGGTGGGTGAGATCACGCGAGTTTTTTTGTTTTGTTGGGTTTTTAAAAATTTTTTGCTCCTGGAAGTATATCATATATTCAGATACACACACAATATATATATATATGTGTGTGCATATTCTATATATATATATATATATATAGGAATAGAGTTGCTGTATATCAAAGGGGAAGCAAATGGTGCTATTTTCAGTGAGACACCAGACGCAAAGGTGGAAGAGATGTCAGAGGTGATCCATTCCCTCTGTCATTCAACCAGTCAGCAACCCACCATTAGACACTTGAATCTGCTATGCCTGGCACCAAGGGAGTTCTGCTCCTTGTCCTTGCCATATGCCATGCTCTTGAAAACTTTTGCTTCCATCTCAGTTAACCCCATGACCTACCCTGTGTGGTAGGAACTTTCACCATCCTCATTTTCCAACAAGCATTTGCTCAGATCACCCACCTTCTAAGCAGGACCGGAACTGAGGTGTCCAACCCACAGCCGGAGCTCTTAACTGCTGCACCAGATGCTTGTCCTGGAGGCCGGGTCCAGTAGACCCCTCCAGGGTGGCCACCCCACACTTCCACACTTGGTCCTCCCTCCCCTTCTACCCACTGGCTTTGTTCTACCCCCAGAACCATGTCCACTGGATGGCTGTGTCCTCCTCCAGCTTGCCACCTTCTAGACTAAATATTCCTGGGCCCTTTAACTATCTTTTGGGGCTTCCTATGACCCAATAACCATGCCTCTCCTCCTGTCTGCTCCAATTTACCAGTGTCCTTGGAACTTGGCTCCACGGCAGAGCCCGACTGTGCGTGACCATGCTCCTGGCAGTGCCCTCTGCTGCTCCGTGGGGTCTGACCAGCCTGGGAGGGCCACTCCTCCTGAGCTGGATACTGCATTTCTAGCTCACATCTCAGAAGCATGCTCACTTTGGCCTCTCTGCAGATTGTTTAAGCATTTAACTTAAATTCTTTAGAACATGGCTTGCAGAGATTAAGAGTCTTTGGGAATAACAAGCGCTAAACCAGAGAAGTAAGTAATTCCCAAATTCCAGAAGACTGTATTCTAAACATTTATTTGTAGGCTCATCACTTGAAATCAAAATTGTAATAGGAATGCAGGAGTAAAGGTGATTGTATTTACAGATCAAATCGCTAGCCCTACTACAGCAACACAATGGATACACATTTTGTTTGAAAGAACATACAACCCATTAGTAAGGACTTCTATTTCTTTAAGCACATCCAAGTCTTTTAAACATAGAGAATACTCAATACTGTCTTCCTAAATGCAGAATCTTTTCCTAGAATGTTCTTATACTATTGAAGCAAAAATATTGAATGTAGTATGTTACTTTTATTTATCTTTTGGTTCAAGAATACCTGGAGCTTGAGGGTCAAAGATGAAGGTTTAATCTGGGGTGTTATTGCTGGAAGCCTTAGCCTCCCCCGAATCGGGCCTGCAATGTTCTCTGCACACTCTCTGTCCACACTCTTGCGACAGGGAGGCCTCTGGTATCTTGGGCTTGCTGTCTCCCACCTTAGTCACCATGGCCTAAAAGAACTCCTCTTTCTCACAGTTCCATCCTCCTTCCAGGGGTGACCCTCACTGGGCCCATCTGATCCATGGACTCATCTCTCAGCCACTCACCAAATCCAGAGGGATGGGAAGCCCCCGAAGGAGGTGCAGGGGTGGGTAGAAAGGAACAAGACAGAGTCCAGCCATCCAACCACATGGCGCATGGATGTGGAATGAGAGAGTGACAGCTTCCAAAGACAGGAGCTGCTATGGCCACAGAGGGTGAGTGGATGATGCATGGACAGAAACACCAACTACCCACCACAGGCAAGAAAGGAACCTGGCTTTACAGAGGACCTACTATGGTCAAGGCATTGGTCATCCTCCCAGGAGAAAGTAATGGTCCCCGAAACTGCACCCCAATAGGTGACCACTTAGCAACCCAGCCCACAGCTAAGAGAAGCAAAAACCAAGGCAAGTAGGTGGGGACCTTCTGCAGTGGGATTAAGAAGAGATGCAAATAGAGCTGAGCACAGTGGCACATGCCTATAATCCCAGGGGCTCTGGAGTCTGAGATAGGAAGATCAAGAGTTCAAAGCCAGCCTCAGCAACTTAGAGAGGTGCTAAGCAACTCAGTGAGACCCTGTCTCTAAATAAAATACAAAACAGGGCTGAAGATGTGGCTCGGTGGTTAAGTGCCCCTGAGTTCAATCCCAGTACCTGCCCCCCAAAAATTAAATTCTTGGGGCTGGGGATATAGTTCAGTTGGTAGAGTTCTTGTCTAGCATGCAGAAGGGCCCGGGTTTAATCCTCAGCACCACAAAAAAAGGAGGAGGAGGAGGAGGAGAGGGAGGAGGCAGAGGAGGAAGAGGCGGGAGGAGGAAGAGGAGGAGGGGGAGGAGGAGGAGGAGGAGGAAGAGGAGAAAGAAGAGGAAGAAAGGTAAAGAGGGATTCCAGGAGAGGCTCAGCCCTGGAGACAGACAAGTCGGATGTGAAAGGGGTGTTCCTAGGCCTGCTGCCTCTAAGTCAGGCTTGCCAGGACCGATTACACTGGAGAGCAATGGCATTAAAGGCCAGCCCGGAGACCACCTGGAGGCACTGTAGGGACCACTGCTGAACGGCGATTGGCGTTCAGTGAGCAGCTGCGCCCTCTAAGGTTTGGGAACTACAGTCCCCAGAACTGTGGGCCCTGTGCTATCCTGCCGGGTCTGCCAGTGAGACCTACAGGGTGGATGGGAGCAGAGGCCGTTCTCTGCGAGCACACAGGAGGTCCACGGGAGCTTCTCAGTCACAGCCTGTGAGTCACCCATTTTGCTGCTACAGACAGAGCCAGCTGGAGGGAGTTTTTCAGAAGTTTTTGAGAACTCCCGCAGTTTCCTTGGGAACTTCTGGGAACACGAGGTCCTCAGCCTCCAATTCCCCGACCACGTGGCTCCAGCTTCCCTAGTTCTCTGTAGACACTCCCTTGCAACACCAGCTCCTGTCACACTCA
This sequence comes from Glaucomys volans, assembly GCA_020662805.1. Taxonomy (NCBI): domain Eukaryota; kingdom Metazoa; phylum Chordata; class Mammalia; order Rodentia; family Sciuridae; genus Glaucomys; species Glaucomys volans. Next base: position 151,433 of record JAJEJO010002228.1, on the reverse strand, counting down.
GATAAACCCTAATCCTAGATCAAGGTCCTGCGTTCCCAGAATACTTAGATTGACTCCATTTTCAAAACCAAATTCATGCTGGGCGCAGTGGCCCACGCCTATAATCCCAGCACTTGGGAGGCTGAGGCAGGAGGATCCCGAGTTCAAAGCCAGCCTCAGCAACTTAGCGAGGCCCTAAACAACCCAGTGAGACCCTGTCTCTAAATAAAATACAAAATAGGGCTGGGGAAGTGGCTCAGTGCTGGAGTGCCCCTGGGTTCAATCCCCAGTTCCCAAAAAAACCCCAAAAAAACCAAATTCATACTGATCCAGAATCCTGTGTGAAAAGGACGCTGCCCTGAGGTGAGGACCTGAAGTTGTGAATGCCCAGCAGATGTGTGGGGCTGCCCTGGCTTAATTTCAAGCCCTACAAACATACTTTCATTTCCTCCCAACTCTTCTATCCCATGCACTGAACTTGAAGGAGTGATAAATATGAGGCTTCATTCAGAAAGTTGACTTTCAAAGTTACCAACGATGCTGCAGAACTTGGGAGTAGGAAGAGTGGGGTCTGCTCCCAGCACCCGCAGGCCTGCGATGTCCCACCACGTCCACATATGGGAAAAGAGAAATTTCCTGCAAAGTTTTGGCCTGAGTGGCTTTATGTTTTTAATTAAATCCATCCCCCCAGGAACTAAGGTGGTCTACAGAACCTCAAATGTGGGCAGAAATGATTAACAATGATTAAGGGAACAATAATATTATTGTCATTTAAAACTATTACCCAGGCCTCAACACCAAGAGAACCAGGGTAAATGGAGAAACCGAGGCAGCAGGGCCTTCTGGGTAGGCCTCCCTCTTCAGCGCCTCTGTCAACAGAAGTCTGGACTCTGATGTTCCAGCCTCTTAATAAAAATGCTGAAGCCCCCCCAAAAAAACTTGGTACAGAAGCAGGAAATTCTAAATAATTTAATTAGGTTACAGCCTTGCCGTCTGTAGGGTCCATGAATACTCTCCAGAGACTGCAGTGTATCTGAGAGGTGTGTGGACTTCACAGCTACACACGTCCAGGTGAACGACCTCGTTTCCCACCACATTTAACTTTTGAGCCTCCGTTTTCTTCATCTGTAAAATGGGGACAGCTCGTGAAGTAGGTACAATTATTTTTACCCATAGGAAACTTCCCGAGAACACTGGTGGTATCAGGAGGTAACTACGTGGGCGGGTGCTTCACACTCTTCCAAATTTCCTCAGCACCCTCCTGCCTCCAAGCAGGATATGAGTAAAAGCTATGAGCGGCTGTTGAAATGTCATTTGATGCTGCAATTTGATGTGGAAATGAAATTCAAAAGAAACTCCCAGCGCCTTCCTACTCCAATGCTGCCCCTCAGCCTTTTTGTTATAAATACCACTTCCCAGAAGATCAGACTAATCTCACTAAACATTTTTTTCATGACAATATTCCAATGACACTCACTGTGATGCTTCTCCTAAGTAAAATCATGAATGAGGTCAAATATCTAAGTTGATCCTCCAATTTGAACCATTCCTGGACTCCAATATGGGAGTGACCCGGTGTGGAAGGAACAGAGTCACCAATGAAAAGAGGGTGCATGAGCGTTTTGATCAGGACCAGCTGCGGCAGCGGGAACCTACCTACCCACGTTGCAAATTCTATAAACCCGGTTCTGGCAATCATTCGCACACTCCATCAGTAAAGACCAACCAACAAATTAGTTATCTAGTAAAGGCTAATTAATAAAGATCATCGACTCTGCCATATGCGATGCCGGTCACCCAGGGAACACACCAGTGCCAGGGGACACACCAGTGCCAGACGCGGTCCTCGCACGGTGGTGCGGTCTGACTCCTGAAGCAGTGTACCTCGATCTTCCTTTTTCATATGACTCCCCGCAAAGAGCTTTTGAGACCTTTTTCTTAACCACCTCCCACTAAATTTTTATTCCACAGACACACTGTACTTAGATGCTTGTGTACCGAGTGAACATCTGTGATTTATACATTAAAGGAATAGATACGTTTTATCCTTCAGGAACACTCTGTGCTTCCCTGAGGACAATCCGGCCTGCTGAGATACACCAGAGCAGGACAAATCCCAGGAGCTCAGAGACCCTGGAGCCTAGAAGTCCGTGCCATGGGTGGGCTGGGACAGGGGGGAATGCGGAGAAGCAAAGCTTAAGCATGAAGTAACATTCATCAGAAGGTACTTTATCAGATGCCAACCAGTTGCCCCTGTGCGGGGCGTGTGGGAATACTCCAGGAGGCAGAAACCAGCCCTGACTTTAAGGAGCAGACTCTGAGTGGACCATCTGGAGAGCCAAGAAGTGAACACAGGCTGGTTAGAGGACAGTGAGCCCCACATGGTGAGGCCTGAAGTGCCAAGGGAGGGCAGAGAATGGCCCATTGTGGGGAGGAAGGAGGCACTCCTCCAGGGGCAGGTGGAGCAGGCAGAGGAGATGTGGTTTCTGATCCCAGCTGGGCTCCTGGTGAGCCTCTCTCCCTCACCAGGCAGAAAATGCCCTCCCCGTAGGGTTTTGGTGTGGGTCCTTGAGCAGCAGGTATGGGAGACCATTAGCCATGCTAGAGAGTTCCTGAGTGGGGAAGGAGGAGAGCAAGAGGAGGCTGGGAGAGACCTCGATGGCAATGCAGAGGGGACCTGGGGGCTTGGCCAGCTGCACAGCACTAAGAAAGCATGGGGCAGCCAGGCGTGGTGGCACACGCCTGTAATCCAAGCGACTTGGGAGGCTGAGTCAGGAGGATCGCGAGTTCAAAGCCAGCCTCAGCAACTTAGCGAGGCCCTAAGCAACTCAGTGAGACCCTGTCTCTAAATAAAATACAAAATAGGGCTGGGGATGTGGCTCAGTGGCCAAGTGTCCCTGAGTTCAATCCCTGGTTCCAAAAAAAAAAAAAGAAAGAAAAAAGAAAAAAAGAAAGCATGGGCAGCCACAGGGCACCCTGGCATCAAAGTTGCCAGCAGGGGAGACCCATGTTTCTCAGCTTAGAACTCCTGCTGAGCTCGGTGACTGGCGGGGAGCAGCCACACGCATACGGTGGTGGACCCAGCCAGCAGCAGGCGCTACAGCAGTGAGCCCTGAGGTGGGAGAGCTCACACCACTACCATGACAGGCAGGTAGTAAGAGATGCCGCGCACATTTGCCCGTGAGATCCAGCACAGCTTGTCAATGGAAAGGTGCTAGTTTGGTTTTAATGAGCAGGATGCTGAGGGAATCCCAAACACAGGCGTGCCCACCAATGTCTCCTAAGAGAACTTTGGAGGGATTCTCTGAGGACGTGCAGTGAAGCAGGGCCTGCCTACAGCTAGGGTTTCTTCCAGGAGGAAGGAGGCTTCTGGCCAGGTGGGAATAACTGCCTGAGAGGTGGCGGAGGACAGACCTGCCCTCCCAGGCTGCCGGCGGACAAAGCCCCTCAGCGGTCTTAGTGAGGAAGGGCCATGAGGTTTCCCCTACACCCCACAAGCACCTTTGCTATGCCAACATCAAGGACAGAGCCCAGGGTGAGGACAGTCATGGCCCACCTGGCAGGAACCCTGCAAGAAGACCTCTCCCTGACCCTGTGTGTGAAGTAAGGAGGTGACACCTTCCAGGCAGGCTGAGACTTGGTACCTGAAGCCCCCAGTCACCTGACCACCACAGACTGACCTTTCCTAAAGTCAGCCCATCTGCCAGGGTAGCAGACTTTGCCCGCTTGTGTCTGGCTGGCCCCACCCATCTCCCCTGCCAGGAATGCCCAGACACAAACCCACCTATTCCTAAGTGTCTTCAACCCCAGAAAGATGGGTCACCACATGCATTTTAAACCCTGTCCTGTGACACAGAAGCGCTGGAGAGGTTCTGAGTGGATCAGGGCTGGAGGCTAGCTTAGCCTTCACTTTACAATCAGCCTCAGACAAACATGACTCTCTCAGAAGCACCAGCTGTGGGAAGAGGACACGTTTTGCTCCTGTCCCTGCTTTCATTAACTGGGTTACTGGCCCAGTCTGCACTCCCCACCTGGAGCCCGCAGGGCCACTCAGCCTGCTCCCCCTGCCCATTTCTCCCTCTGGATAGCAGTCCTCACCATCCCAGCAACACTGCTGGTGACTCCCTCTTACCCTCACATCATCTGTTCTCCTCCTGGAGGTTTCCCTGTCCCCACTCTGGGTTCCATAACTACCACACATGACCCCATGCTTACACTCCTCCATGTCTAGTGCTATGACATGTCACCTTCAGACTGCCAGCTCCTTGAGGACAGGGTCTATGTGGTCATTGTCTTTGTGCAGCTGGTACCTAACCTCCATGAGCCTGGACCAGATGCACCCTGGGTAGTCGTTTCTAAAATAAATGGAGTACCATAAGTCACCAGTTGCTGAGTGGAGCAGGTGTGGAAAGGATGGCATGAGATGACATCATTTTAAGAGATTTTAGGTGGGCTTCCCAATCCCCTAGTGTGTGTGTGAGAAGGAACACAAGAAAAGCTAAAGCCATCCAAGATCTTGGCTTTGTGGAGTAGAAAAGCAGAGGTTCACCTGGAGAGCATCCCTGGGCTATGATTGGCCTCAGCTGGTCACCTGCATCCCACTCCCTCTCTGGGCACCACCTGCAAGGTCACGTGCTATCCCAGGATTTCTGTGAGTGGTGGTTTAACCTGGCATGTCTAAGATAATGGATCTTTAAGACCTTGGTTCCAAAGAAGGAAATGAGAGCCATTTGTAGGCCGGCCTATGACTGAGTCCACACACCAGTCTGAGGACCTCGTATTTTAATGGTTCTCAGTTTAAAACATTTCACCAGCATGGTTCCGTTTGGGGAATGAACTACTGAAAGAATTTGAAAGCCGCTTTTTAACATTCAAGTCCCTCCTGTGTTGACCTTTATCCTCACCCAGATGAAGGGGCCCTGGGATCACATGCAGCAATGCCACCTGATAGGTGGCATCAGAGGGCGTGGAATTCGAGGTCTTCTGACTCCACGTACTCAGAGGAGAGGGAACTCAGGCCCAGAAAGGCCATGATCTGCCAAAGGCCCTCAGAAGGCAATGAGTGGCTGGTACTGGGATGGACTTGGAAGTTGAGTTGAATTGTGTCCTTAAGAAGATACATTCAAGTCCTGACCCCACTCCTTGTGAATTTGATGTTATTTTGGAATAGAGTCTTCACAGACATAACTACTTAAGATGAAGTCATACTGGAGCAGGGTGGTGACTAGTTCCCTTATGAGAAGGGAGAAATTGGATACAAAGACACACAGGGGAAAAGACATGTAGAGACGGAGGCAGGTGTTGGAGTTAGGCCAACCTGAGTCAGGATCGCCTGCAACCAGCCGAAGCCAGGGAGGTATGGGTCCGCCTCTGAGTCTGGCCCTGCCAACACCTTTGTCTCGGATTTCTGCCCTAAACTGTGGGAGAGTTGGTTTGGACTGTCTTAAGCCACCCAGATTCTGCAACTTTGTTACAACTGCCCTAGGACACTGATACAAATGTCACATGGTGATGTCTGCCTTGGAGTGTCCGGAATTGGAACCTGAAGGTAGAAAACATGCTTCTGACCCAGAGTTCTTCCAGCCTCATGGGGAAAAAGAGGAAAACGTGACCACTCTGGACCCTGGTTCTGATAAGCACACAGATCAAAAACAAGGAAACATCCCCTCTTCAGACAGTGGAATGAGGGACGTGACTAATTTGGATCGGTCCTCAAGACCCAAGTGTTCCCATCAAGGTACCGCCAGCCTGGTGGAACACACTCTGGAAGTCAAGTCACAGTGGCTGTTCTCACAAAGAACTCAGAGAGACATATGCTCACCCAGTTTCCCAACCCCAGTGATAAGTGGTCTCAGTGGACAGTTTAATTCTATGAATTTCCAAGGCGATGTTGGGTCACATGGCTCACTGCACATACACTCTTGGAATTGGTGAAAAACACAGAACGATCCAAGAACGTCAGCATCCAGACTGCCAAGATGCCTCTAAACGGAGTTTGCAGTCACTGAGGTTTGAAACCATTGTCTTCTCCTAAATCAGATCATCGCTGCCACCCAAGCAGTTCCAACACCCAGGGCAGATGAGATGCCGGGAGGCCACAGGGCCAGTCTTCCCCAGCCACACTCGGGGCTCCCACAGATGGGAGAAGTCAGGGAGGAATCCCCAGCGGTGTCTCACATTTCCCAAAGTTGTGGTCCAAGTTTATGTTTCATCTCACAACTGTTCCGGATGAACCAACATGTGCGAGGGTTTCTTCGGGCTGTTTGGGACTCCTTTGTGAAACCGTCAAAACGATGACCTCATTTGGAGCCATCTGCTGGCATGCAGGGTTGGCACAAGCCACTGCTGACTTGCGTCGCTGGAGCAATCAATTCAAGATGGCCACTCTGTGGGGTTTGCTAAGCGATACTGAAGCAGATGACCCATGGCTCCCTCTCTTCCTTAAGTCACAAACATGTCTGTGCTCATGCAGCCCCCATCAGAGGTGGCCTGCCAATCATGGCAAAGGAAAGACATCTGTTGACCCAGAAACACAAACCCCTACAGATCTTGGGGTGGAAGGTGCTCTCCCCACCATGCACCCACCTGAGCATGAACTTGCAAATCAAAAGGAACATGACTTAATCAGAAATAACATTGTCTTTGGAGCAGAAAACACTTGGGTACCATCAGCGTGTGGACAGCCATAGGAGATGACCGTTATCTGATGCCACCTGGCTGCACCAGGGCTCTCCCAGGAGTCTGTGGGAAAGAATCATCTGGGCTCAACTGGCTCGGTTTGTGATCCACAGAAGAGAATGAACTGGGCCGTTCTATCAAGGCAGGAAGCCCGGAGGTATTCCAGAACTGGGATCCAGGTTGCTGAGCACAGCGATTTCTATCCTATGCAATTAGAGAGCAGGTGTGTTTTTAAACGCTCATGAAAAGAAGAGTCCTCATTTTTTATTGCAAGTTTTCCCTCATTTCTCTGGGAAACAAAAGAAAGCAACTTAAGAAGCATGCAGAAAAACTGCTTTTGACCCAATTTGTTGTTGTTGCCAACTTGCTTCCTGAAGTCGCTAATGGGGTGAGCTCAGCAGACCTCGCAGCCTGCCAGGGACTGGGCTCAGCACACGTCTGCGCACTCCCTCTGCTGAGGATGAGTCCATGACGCTTTTCTCAGGTTTCCTTTTGTTTATGATATCCAGCCCCTGAGCTGGTGTTGGGGTGGGAGCAGCCTCATCTCCTGGGTGAAAACCAGCAACCAGACACTTCTCACAACTCTGAGCAGTTACAGACCTCTTGTGGGGGTGTCAGGTCTGCTCTGAGCCTGGAATTGCAGCCCAAAGGGGCCTCGTTATGCAAAGCTTGATTTAAAGTGGGGAGTGGGAGTGTGTAAGGTCACCGTGATGATATCAACCTGGAACAAAGTAAGAGTGGGGCCACATCTCAATGCCTAGGACACAGTGAAGACAACATTGTTGGGGCCACAGAAGGAGTCAAGTGAGCTGAGGAGGGAGGGAGAGACAGAAGGCTGCCATCAGCCTGCAGCCAGCATTCTAGACAGGCCAATGTCAGGCTGTTAAGAGGGCCCAGATACTTCCAGGAAGGGGTGAGTTTTGCATGACTCCCTTCAACACTGACAAGACACCCACATGCAAAGCAAGCCTTCTAATCATAACGAAACACATGGCAGGGTGGGGCTTATAAAAGGCAGCACACTAGTAAAATTACCCCTTAACACATCCCCCAGCTCAGAAGAGCTATAAACTTTTGAGAGGATCCCATCTGCAGTACAACGCCTTGAACATTCATTCATTCCTTAAAAAAGGCCACAGATTCTCCCCCAATAAAACATAATCAAACTAGGATTTTATCTAGAGACAAACACCTCTGCCTTATAAAATCCAAACCCAGACCACATGTTTGCAGAGACATTAGGCATTTTATGAAGAACATTGTAATTAGTGCTCATCCAAGAAAAAAACCAGGAAAGAGTGACTGCTTCCTGCCGGACACAGTCTAACACATGACTTTGGGAGCCTCTTCTTTACTTTGACAACAGAAGTCAGAAGGAACTGTTCTTTGGGCTATTGTCATTTACCCAGCATTGTGATTTAAAATACCCAATATGATGACTATGCTGAAACTATCAAATGTAGCTATTTTTAAGTGTAAAAACTCACTCTAGTTTTATGATATGTGCATTTTTATAACTTACTTTAAAAATCACTTTTTAGTTATGCCTCATTTAATAAATCTTATAGCCAAGAGCCATAAAGCAATGATCTGACCCAATAATTAACTATAATGCACTGAAATTCATGGTTTGAACAAGCACAAATGGAAATTGTAGTACATTTAGCTGTATCACAAGAATATACTGAAGGCCTAAATCATCTTATTATTTTGTATGATGATTGCTAAAATTTACCATTTAAGTAAATGTGTCTTATATTTAAATACCCATAATCACCATTATTATTATTACCAGTTTTAAAACTCAGCTCAAGTAATTTCAAGCAAAGCAATGAGTGCAAAGAGTTCTTTCTGTTATAAGATGGCATTTTGATGTTTTTCTCTTCTTCTGCTGCTGTTGGTTAAATATGGTAACAGGGTCAGCCATAGCAGCAGCTCAGCCCACCCTTCTAATCCACTGTGGTCTAGGTCAGGACTTTCCAAGGGCATGGTCCAAATTCAAGGGAACTGTGGACCCATCCCTCTCATCAGTGCTGAGCCATGAGCATCTTGTTGGATGATGTAGTTTCAGGTTGATGTTGACTGTCCTGTCTGAGTTTAGGTTTTTATCTTCCAGGGAATTGAAACCCCCATATTCAAAGAAAGGATCAGCTGAACTCTGGTGAGAAGAGCAACATTCTACTTGATACACCTTTACCTCATGCCCATCCCCACCCCCAAATCAAACTGCAATTTCTGGCAGGATTTCTTGGTCCCTGGGACACAAATTGTACTGGGGAAAAGGAAAAAAAGTAGAAGACTGAAAAATGTGATACAAATTTGCCACAAATATTTTTATGTTCAGAGATGTCTCAATTCAGATTCTTATGTCTATTCCCTCCAAGGCTGTCACCATCTAAACAAATTCCTTTATCGACATATTGTTCCAGGGTAACTAGGGAGGAGTAATCAATTGCACCAGGTCTGCAAACAGAATTTAATTCTTAGTTTCCCACAACTGAAATGCTGGCAAATTTCCTTTCCTCCCTCTGTCTCTCAGTTTCCTCATCTGCAAAATGCGGATTCCAGAGTACTTGCTTCAAAGAACTAGAGACCAATGCAACATGCTAAATTATTTGCAGCCCCAGGCACTTTTGGAATTTGCCCTGCCTGATATGTGCTTGAGCTGATCTCCCCAGTGGCTGAATTCTTTAGGTCTCAGCTTCAATACTGACACTGTATAAAGGGATTCCACACTCACTCAGTCTGGATCAAACATCCTATTTACTTATTCCACTGTAATTAACACATTCTAAATTATCCAGTTTATCTGTTAACTTACTTATTGTCTACTTCCCCTGGTTCCCTCAATCTCTCCCCCAACACACACACACACACACACATCCACACACACACACATCCACACACGCACGCACACACACATACACACACAGAGTGACCTCTACAAGAGTTGAGATCGTGCCTACCTTTTTCCCAACGTATTTTCAGAGCATCCTTTTGGGCCGTGGGATAGAGCAAGATCTCAATAATTATCTGCCATTGAATGAATAAATGCAGGTAAAATGCTAGACATTAGGCTCTCAAAAATTACTGATATGATAAATGAATAAAAAGAATTTGAGAGGTTTCTAATCCAATTACAAGTTTGGAGTTTGGCGTTTGAGTAGAAAAGGCAAAGGAAAGCTCAGAGACTCTCAAGCCAGGCAGACCTGAGCCCAAATGCAGAGTCTGCAGGATGACCTTGGGCTAGTCATTTATCCAAGTCCTCCTCTGGAAAGATGGGGTAATGCCACCACGTCCTTGGACTGACATGAAGTCTAACAGAGAAATACATAAACTCTACAGCAGAACTGGCTACAGAATTTGCAAGACCCTGTGAAACATAAAAATGTAGAACTCTTCTTCCCAAATTGTGGAGAACTTCAGGTTTTGACAATAAAGCATTAAACCAAGCTCAGGCCCTTCCAGGTTGTGCCCATGAAGTTGGCTTTGCCGCCCAGCCTAGTGTCTGGCCACAGTAAAGTTCCAACAAATGAGTGTCTTTTTTTCTCCTCCTTTTCTCATTAAAAATCTGATGTAATGAAACAAGACAGATTGCAGCCATTGGCCACACAAAGGGATCCTGAGCAAAGGAATTTCTGGCCATGCTAATCATTTGGGCTAATTATCCACTTTGTGAATTATTCAGATACTTTGCCTGTCTCTCCTGGATTCCTTTGAGTTATGTCCCTGCCCACTGATAATTCCAAAATAGACCTTTCCAGCCTCCATTTGTCTCTTGTACCTTGATAAATGATCACTGAAACAAAACATTGAAACTACAGAGTTGCATGCTTGAACTGACAGAACCCATGCTGTAATTATCTCCAATAAACTTGCTCATTCAATATGCATTTATTGATCACCTTCCATGGGCCAGACACATTACTACATTTTAGGCAAGTAAGATGGACAGTCCCTGATACAAGGAGCTGGTATTAGTCAGGGCTCTTGTGGTTGCCAGAGAGAAGCCCAGCTCAATTTATTTACCCAAAGGAGGAATCTATTGGCTCACTTGATTATGAAGTCCTGGACTCCAGCTCAGGCATAGCCAGAACCAGAAATGCAAATATTATGATCAGTACTGAGCTATTACTATTTACAGAGGTGGAATGCCAAGAGGAGCAAGGCCTTTTTGTCTATCCCACCTGCAGCCAGAGGACAGACTGGATGTCACAACTGTCAACTGCCCATATCTACAGGGGATGAGAAAGAAATATCCAATAGATGAGAAACACTGGACACCACTTTATAACAGAGGTCCACTCAAGTTTCCAGCAAGATAACCCTGAGAGTCAGGACCCTATGAAACATACATTGCTGAAATTCCCTGGCCCTCCCAGCAAAGATTTCAATGTTGGAGATAGGGAGGGAAGACCCAAATCTAGGAGAATACAAGTGATTTCAAAAATAAAACCTTTTCTTCCATGATATTCTGGACACCGAGACTTCGTCTCCATGATTTCAAACATCTGGAGTAAAAACAGAAACCATGTCAGGCAATGGCCTAAGTGTTTCCACATATCCAGATGGTTGGCATGGCTCAGCCAGTGCTGCCGTGTGTAGGAGCCCCTTCAGCAGAACTGAAATCCCTTCCCAAACCAGGTTCAGATAGTTTTTCTCTGGGAACAGAGATACCTTATCATGGGCTGTTTCTTGCAGAAGTGAATCAGCCCTCCCCTAATTAGAGAGCCAAGCCTAAGAGTGCAAATGAACACAGAAAAAGCTGAAAGTAAAAGTGACATTTCATTTCTCTAGTCTGTCCGAAATCTACTTTAGAAGTAGATTGGTTTTGATTTTTAAATCATGGTAACTACTTCTGGTCTTGGTGATTAAAAAAAAAAAATTTGCTTACATGGTTAATGTTGTAATGGAGAAAATCTACACAACCGTCCAGTAATGAGCCTACTTCGCTACCTGTAAAACACAAATGTTAGATGGGAGGAGCTCTCGGGTCTGTTCTAACTCCAGCATGATCATGCTGAGCAAGTGTTTATAGAAGCCGTAACACCAGCATCTCAGTTTTTAATAACACTGTGCAGTTTATAAAGCTGCTTTCACACAAGCCTCCTTTGATCCCACATTAAGTCTGTGAGCTGCATGTTGTCAAACTTATTCCCTACGTAGAGTGTGGTGTGACCTGAGAGGCCACAGTTAATCAGTGGTGGGGATACCCCCACACCAGGTCTTCTGGCTGTCAGCCCCAGCTACCATGCTGCAAGCTTCAACTGTGCTGTGAAATGCATCTCCAGTCTTCATAGGCAGGTTCAAGTTCCCATGGATATCATTAACATCACCTTTTGGTACACACCTTGATGGATCCCATGTACCACGTAATGGCTCATCTAGTCTCCTATGATTTCATGTTTCCAAATGAACTGACTCTAAAGTTGAAGGCTTTGATATGCCCACTTAAACACTACTCAGTGATTCCTGGGTCCCTAGGGAGAGTACAAAATTAGACAAGAATGTCTTTGGGGCCAGAAATTTGGGGTGGGGGGCGGGTACTCAGAAAAATGATAAGAAGCATAAGATCCAGGCTAAAGGTGCTCCTTATGGCTAAAGCAGGAACAATTTGAGCCACAAAGCAAATAAAATAAAAACCCTTAAATCCATGCTGACTTAGGTATGTTAATAAATATAGTCGTAACGGAGCAGAAACAACTGTTCTTTCTCAGAGTTTAAATTAATAAATGTAGACAGGAAGAAGAAAATAGGGGACTTCATGGTCACAACAGGCAATATCCACATAACATTTGCAGGCCTAAGACATTTCGAGATGCTAAAATTTGTGGGTAAAAAGTTAAAGGAGGAACAGAACTGTCTTAGCAGGAAAATCTCTCCCCCAAGGTCTTTAGTAACTACAAAGGAAACGATAGTGACTTTGCAATAGAGAAAACTGGCAGATACCTAAACCATGGGATGAAGGTCAACATCACAGTTAACACACAGTGACAAGATCATGACCTTGCCCACTGAGAAAGCCACAGCATCATTCCTGTCTTGCAAATTTGCATGACCTCATTGCCATCATGGGAAAACATCAGACAAACCCAACATGAGGGGTAATCTACTTTTAAAATGCTAATCAATAATCTTCAAAAGTGTCAAGGTCATGAAGGCAGACAAAACATTATAGGTTGTCGGTAACTAGGGAGAAGTAACTAATTGCAGCATGCAATCCTGGGTGTCAGTAGGAAAAACAGTGATGCCGAAATGCAAAATGATTCTTTCTTCCAGTCCTTAGATAATAGGTATATAGCATGCTAACTTTAGGTGAAACGGGATGAGGAATATATTGAAATATCTTTTTTTATCCTAATTTTTCAGAACACCTAAAATTAGTTCAAAATTTTTTGAAAACACCTCAGAAGCCATTTTGACAGTTTCAAAATGCAAGTTCACTTGCCTGAGAGCCAGCCAGTAATTCTCCATCTTGGCTCTTGCTCCAAAGGGTGTCTCTAGAGAATGAGATCCATGAGACACCCCCAAACCACATTTTGACCTTGCCAGTTTTCTGACAATCCAGCTATTGGAAACGGGTCTGTATTCTGGACACCCCATCAATCGCACATATTGTATGAACTTAATGCTTCCTTGGAGACAATGTAAGCACTGTCTCGCACTGAATGCAGAAAGAGTGAGCCAAATGGTCCCAATGACATCCAATAACAAAAACATCTTCTTAATTTTAATCACATTTATCCTGATTCATTTCACACAACTTCGAGAGCAAAGCAATCAAGATTCTACTGCAATAAGCTCTGTCCTTATTCCTGCCTCCCACTGTGTCCACCCAGCAGTTCCACTGCCCTCACTCTCTGTGCTCATCTTAATGGATGGAGAGAGAGCACATGCTATCACTTAACATTTTCTGCATTGTTTTGGGTTGTTGGTGTTTCTTAAAAACACAAATATAACTCCAACGTGCATTTCCCGAGGGTGTGAACTGACAGCAAACTTCAGTTCCAAGCCACATACAGAACCAATAACTCTATGACACCTTTCAATCACACAAAGCCACAGAGCTGCAGAGCCAAGTGCCACTGCCTGGATAGGAATGGACCTCCTACAACTGGCGAGCTTGATTACAGAAGAGAGGCATTTCTCCCACGAGCTCTTCTCATCTGCAGGGAACACAATGGGCAGAGGAAGAGTCTCCCTGAATTCCTACCCACCTTCTTTCATGATCACCCTGTGTCTAAGGGTTCCTTTATCATTGGGTTTTAGAGGAGATCCTTGACCTCGAGGATCTTACAGTCTGGTATCAGTTGCCAATTTACTATTTAATATTCAGGGCAATGGAAATCCAGGGCAAGAGCTAAATAATCAGAAAAACTTCAAGCCAGAGGAGGGCATTTCATCCCTTCAGACAGAAAAGAGGGACTAAGTTCACTCTTTGTGCTAGGCACTGTCCTAAGTATCTCAGCAGGAAATGGTTGAAACAAAAACAAATAAACAAATGAGTAGTTCAGGTAGTATAGCATAAATTAAGAAAAATAAAACTAAATTGAAAAATATTAAGATTGATGGAATGAATTCAACTGCTCTGTAGACTTAAGCCTAGAACATCCAGTCAAGCAAATTAGACATCACTGCTATTTATGTTCAGGCTTACAGAAGGATGCTCCTGAGGTCCCAAAATCTCAAACCGATTTAAAGGCTCTGCATCCTTAGAAACTATTTTAGCTCTACACAGGAGAAGGGTTTACAACCCAATGAGATGCAATTAGGCCTCAGATCTGTCAATTTTCTTATAAGACTTCAGGACTCAAGGACTGACATCATTTTCCCCATGGTTTCCAGAAAGAGGAAGCTATACCAAAGATGAAAAACGCTGTTCTTCAAGGATCATAAGCCTCCCATTTCACTTCCTTGACAAACAAGTCTAAACCTAGTCATTCATTCAACAGCACCTAGGACAGAGCCTGATACACAGTAGGTATTCAATAAAGTTTGTCAAACTAAGTTATTGCACACAGCTTTAGTCTTGACCCAATTTCAAATAATGTAGAGTATAAAAATATGATGGAATTTTCTTGCATAGCTTTTATACATTTATAGATCCATCCATAATGTGGCAAAGAGTTTTAAAAATAGAAAGTATAACCTAGGGGCAAAGTCTTGTGTCATTATTATTCATGGAAGTCGTAAGGCACTGCATCTTGCCGCCAAGAGAGTTAATGGAAGTGTCCACTGCAGAGAAAATGATCCAAGGACACACACGGAAGCCCATGCTACAAATGCTATGATTCGCATTATCAATTAATGTCTTTAGAAATGACCATTAGAAAAAATCCTCCTTGGAAGATGAAATCACGCCAGGTCTGTGGTTGAGTTAGAAAGATCTCCTTCACTGAAGGTACTCCCCTAGCCAGTCTGCTACAGTGCTTGACATGAATCACTGGTGAATCCATCTGGGAAGCCAGGGTGCTGTGTCCTTCAGAGGTAAGATGGGAATTAGCCAACTGGGCTGGATGAGCCCTGCCCATAGAAACAGCGAAGTATTTCCCCCATTGCACAAAGCTGCTTCCCCAATACTTCTCATCTGAGAAAATGATGCTCCTATGCCCATATTTGCTCATGCCAAAAACTAAGAACCAAGCATGATTCTTTTATCTCTCCTGGCTTCCACAACATATATCTTGAATCCATCTCTTCATTTCCATCTCACTGTCACCATCCTACACCAGGCTACCATCTTGTCTAGTCTGAGACAAATGTGATAGTCCCTCTTTCCTCCCCTTGCCAGGGATCAGTGGGCCATGAGTATGTGATGCTATAGAGGTCAATGATAAGCACTGAGAGCTTCAAGGACAGCTCCCACGCTCCCAAGAAGAGATGGCCTTTGATTCCATTGGACTTTGTCATTTCTGAATATGGCACCTAGAATCATGACAACTGTCTTATCTGGTCTACATGAGAAAAGTTGGCCAGGAGATAAAGCCAACGCTTTAAGACAGGGGTGAAAAGAGCAGGGTCCTAATGATACAGACAGTCCAATGAATTAACTACCCCCATAGCCACCTTACACCTGGACTTCTTAAGAAATGAAAGAATGAGTTCTTATTGTCTAAGTCAGTCTTGTCTGGGAATTTCAAACATTGCAGCCCAGTGCATTTTGACTGACTCAGCCTCAGGAAAAATGCCTGTCCCCTCAACTTTTGGTCATCCCCAAACCATTCCTCAGGCATGAGCCATTGCAATTCTTTCAAAAGAATAAATCTGAACATATTGGCCCTTACAAAACTCCTCAGGGGCCTCCCTTTTCACTTATAAAACTTGAAGTTTCTTAATGTGACCTACCAAGTTGTATCAGTTATCGAATGCTGTGTAACAAATTACCTCCCCCAAAACTTAGCAACTTAAAAGCATAATTATTTATTATCTCACAGTTTCTGTGGGTCAAGAATTCAGAGTGGTTTAGCTGGGTGGTGTGAGCTTGGTGTCTGCTGTCTGGAACTTGACTGGAGCTGGAGGATCTGCGTCCAGCATGGTGCCCTCAGATGGCAGCTGGAGCCAGGTGGACCTCTTCATAAGGTTGCTTGGGTGTCCTTACAACATGGTAGCTGCTCCTTCCAGAGCAAATGATCCAGAAGAGAACAAGGAGAGGCCACAGTCCATTTTCTGTCTTGAACATCACACAATATCACTTCCACCACCTACTAATGATTCATTGCAGGATGAACTCTTAAAGGGAGCAGAATTAGGATTTGCCTTTTAAAGCAATAAGTGCCAAACACTGAGCTACACAGACCTTGTATGATCTGGCCCAGGTCTGCCGTTAGCTGAGCTCCCTGGACCCCATTTTTTCCTGGATGAGTAATCTCTGTCCCCAGCCCATTGGTTCCCTTGAGATCAGCCACATCAAGCTCTTGACCCCCTCAAGTCTTTTGTATATGCTGTTCCCTCTGCTTGCAATATTTTCTCCAATTCCTTGCTCCTGTGGACACTGCAGGCTCTAGATCTCAGTTCCAACATCCTCTCTGCAGAGAGGCCTGTACAGACCAACCAAGTTAAGTGAGTTGGTTGTTTTCTTTCACCACTTCCTGCATTTCCCCTCTCACCACTCACCCCTGTATTCATTATTTCACTTGCTTCTTACTTTACTTTAGAAAGATGCAGGGGAGGAGATGGTGCATTTCCTCAGAGCCAAGGAAAGCACACAGTTCAGACTCTGGCAGCTCTGGATGAGTGTGTGAACAAGCAGAGAGACCATCCCTGAAGACACACAAATGTTCCAGTTGTGTCTGGGCATCCGGCACCTCTGGGAAGGATGTCCTTCACCCACAGGGAGCAGAAGCGGAATGGACAGAAATGGGACAGCTATGGAATCTCACTCTGTTCTGAAGCAGAAAAACAGAGCTGGACCAGTAAGAGGTCGGAAGCGGGTCTCACCCCACAGAGGGTGTAAGAGTCCCTGATGCAGGGAGGAGGAGGCAGCCTCGGAACGGGTTGTTGATGTGGCAGGACTTCCACCTGCTCCACCTTCCCTGTTCAGTCCTGTCTCTCTGCCCCGCTCCGAGACCATGACTCCACACAATGGAGCAGGGCCAGGGGTGCAAGGGGACAAGCCCTGGCACACTGCCACAGGACCCTGAAATCAAAGGTTGAAGCGGGCAGTGCAAGGGAGGGTTGAGGGAGCCACACTTGGAAGAAGGGGTTGCCTTTCATGAAATGATTTTGGCAGGAGAGGATCTGTAAGTGATCAAGGGCTCCATTATCCACCCTGGTGTCCGAGGAGCTGAGCTTGCTCCTGTTCCCACAGCCTGTGCTACGGAAACCTCTGCAGATGCAGAGACCTGAGGGGGCAGCAAGGGCTGAGTCGGCCTGCTCCTGGTGAGCCCAGAGGACAATCTCACAGCCCAGGAGCCACAGAAGGGACCGAGTTGGTCCATGTGCCCAGTCCCTCAGCAAACACTGGGCTGGGAGAGATTGCTCCTCCTCCCAGTACGGCCAAGGGTCAAAGTCATCAGGGAGCTCAGTAAAGGACTCAGTCATGCTGCATGGAAGACAGCATACTTTGAAAAGGATTTTCTTTTAAAAATAGAAGAATATTTATGTTCTAAATCAAATTGAAGGCACTGGATCTCTGAGAGTTTTCAGATTATTAATTGCCAGAGTGGTAAACAGTCAGATCCTGGGATGCTGCACTTAAAGGACAGACCAGCCTGGGGAAATCCAGGTAAAGACAAGGATCAGAGAATGGATGGTCCCCGACACAACAGCACCCGACACTGGCTCTTTAAAACCAATACTTTACAATATCCTCCTTCTTAACATGAAATGAATTGCGTAACTTCTACACATAACTACACAATTTCAAAGAAGTTAGATCAATATAAGCCCTAACTGTAATAGCAGGAGAAATTAAAAGTTATTTAATTTGTGATAAAATAATCTGTATTTCAATATGTCGGTGCTGAGAACATCTACTGTCAGGATGATATGAATAAGCAGAGGTTTAACACGATGATCATGGATGGATGCATTAGCATGTGAGAGAATTATGGATGCCCTTCCTTCATATTCAACATTTAAAACAGGAGCTCAACAAGTGTATTTCTTCAGCACACATTGGATCACCTGAATTCAGCAGCTATAAAAGTAGACTCATGCAGGATGTTGCTTTGGAGACACCCATGCCATTTGCAGTGTAGCTGTGGAGGACATCTATTTCAGAAAGAATGAACAACTCCCGGAAGGATTCTGATCCAGACAAAGTACCATCATCCTTCATTGTATTTAATTAGCTGCATTCCTTGAAGTTGAAGAATATATTTTATTCTTTTTTTTATTTTTTAAAGAATATATTTTAAATCATGCACAGAATACTTAGTATTTTTACATAAAAAAAAGTTCAGTTCTAAGTTTTCACCTCCATAACATCCAGCATGTTGTGGGACAAGATTCCACGACGAGAGACCACCCTGTATCAGGGCCATGTGCCATCCCCAAGCCCCTCACCATCATTGTAACCAACAGAATCCCCCCTGGCCAGCAGCACAGCCTCTGTGAGGGCCACTGGGAAGGACAGAGTCTACTTCTCTGAGACAGGGAGGGTCTAGAATTATGGAAGCAGGCTCACAGGGGCTTAGGACTTTCTCTCCAGAAATGTACTAAGCACCTGCTAAGTGCTAGGCTCCATGCTGGACAGCAAATGTGAGTCAAATGGTAATTCTAGATATAGAGATTTACCTATGAGGAGAAAATGATTAGACCAGACAGCCTGTACTATGCCTTTAAAAAGGCCAGTCCCTCCTACCTAGTCAGGTCTGTACCCAATTAACACACACCTTCTGTATCCCCACCTGTGGTCCTCACTCCAAGCCAATCCACCCCACACCATCACCCTCTATCCTCCCACATTCCTAAACCCTGATTTCAGCTTGAACTTCAAGCTTCACACTTGCCCTTTGTCTGATGTCAAATATTGTTTCTCCATCCTTGGAGTGGACTTGGGTCCAGCCACCAATGTTTAAAACCCACCCTGGTCCAGACTCTGGAGCCTGGAGCTCCCCTTGCACAGAACTCCTGCCAGGTCTTCACCCACCCTGGAAAAGCACAGCAACCTGATAGAAGTGATGCATCAGCCCGCACCCCAGCTCCGACTTTGAGAGCCTGTCTCCAGGGTTAGGAGCTCAGGCAGGTGTGGACCCCCTCAGGGAAACCATTCATGAGACCATTTCAGATTAAAGATAAGCTGTACATTGTCATGGGGACATGAAAAATCACCCTGAAAGTGTCTCCCTTGAGAAGTGGGATCCAAGATAGCCTGGGACTAGGGTCTCCTGGGTCCCACCCACCATTCACCCAAACACAGGTCAGGACCTTCTCTGAGGGCTTGAAACTGTGCTGACACTGCCGGTCAAGGTCAGCAACTCTAACCATGAAAGCCTGACAATGGCAGAGACAGGAATTTCAGGAGGGAAATGGAAATACCTGAAGGGTCAGCCCTTAATTCCTTGGCCACCACTTCTACTGTGACACTCCTCAAAGCTACACCACTGCCATGCCTCCAGAGGACACCTCCAGGCTCCTCAGCATGGTGGTGTCTTCCCTGCCAGATGGGGATGACAAGAACAAATTTCAGGTCCTGCTGAGGCAGAAGGGTACGATCAGGAGCAGGGGACTCTTCTGATAGAACCACGGTTTATATTAGCTCCAGGATGGGAACTGGGGTTGTCTCGAGATGGCACAGCTGAGACTGCAGATGGCAGAAGGAAGAAGCATTCAGGCTAGAAGCCAGGCTGTGAAGAAGACCCAAACTTCCAAGACCCAGTGGGGGGACACTCTCACACCTAAGAGGTGTGAGATGAGAACACCAGGTGGGCAGCTATGGGCACAGGAAAAGACCATGGGTGTGGAAAGAGGTAGGGGTAGGTGGATTCTGTCTGGGCATTATGTAGCCCCAGGAATAACTGACCCCAACTTCCCTCCATCCTTATACATTCACTCCCAGGTCATGACTTCCTGATCCCAGTTCTTAGGAGACAGAAATCAATGCACCTCTCTATGGTGGAAATAAGCTTTCCCAAATCTCATAACATCACCAGCTAATTACCACCCATCTCTATGATTAAGAATGCATCTGCCAATGTCTTTCACTAAATTAGGAAGATGTTTTATATAAAAGGAAATCAATATGTAACTCTCATTTTTTATAGTCACCATTCTGAAATAAGAAGGAATAATTTGATGTCATTAATGAACTGTTATTGGCTCCCTTGAGTTATTCAAAGAATAAAAGAACATGTGACTACCATATCTTTGAGAGTCAGGAAGTTAAACTCCAGGCAGAAATCTACAGCCAAAAAGTAGAAATGAGAGATAGCGTCAAAATGTTCTAGGACTCCCTCCCTTGCTACTCTTTTCAATGCCTACAAAAAGAAAAAAGCGTTTGAGAACATGCATGATTGGGGAAGATTCGTGCATTTTCTACAATCTGTGCATACTACTGCTGCTGCCTTCTATTTTTTTATTTTTGTTTTTTATTTCAGTCTTCCAAGCATGCATTTCCTCGGGACTCTGCCTACAATTGTAGGGTGCCCTGCTGGGAGACGGTGTGGTGGTGGCATGTTAGACAGGCAATGTAGTTGGGCAACAGGGTGCTGCAGGTCTTCTGGGAGATTGAAATATTTTATTACTCACATCATCTTTTATGCAAAGATAATGTCATGGTCAAGGGGAATGGTTAGACTGAACTTGGTGCTGTTAGGTTTAGGGCCCTGAGAAGCCTTCCCTGCCATGGCCCCTTCCTGTTCCCCTTCCACTGACCCCACTCCCCAACCAGTCTCCCTCCCCATCATTCCTTCTCCTGAAAACCCCCAGCCATGCTCCCCTAAAGGCCTCCCACTACCCCATGGTCCCTCTCTCTACCAGTCTCTTCCCCAAAGCCCCCCATTCTCCCCTCCTATCCCCCTCTATACTATCAGCCCTTCTCCATCTGTCCCTCCTCTTCACCCATTCCCTCCTCACCTGTCCCCATCCCAGTGTTTTCCCACCTCCCCTCTGTCTTCCCTCCTTCCTGTTGTGTCCCTTCTTCTTCAGCCTCCCTCCTTGAAGGCTGACTAAGTGATCAAGGAGCAAGGGCAGAAGAAGGATCCAGAAACTCTTCATTGTGCCCCGCAAGATCACCCTGAAGAAAGTGCATGAGAAAGAATGGAACAGGAAGCTGAGGGCAGAGTCCAAGTGGGGCTCCCATTGCCCTGATCCCTCACCCTCCCATTCCCCTGATCCCTTGCCCTCAGAAATTTATCTTCTGGCCAACCACATGGAAGAAGGTGGAAATCTGGAGATGAGATTCTGGTAGAGATGCTACCAACTGTCCACAGGAAGACTGAAGAAGGGAAGGAATTATGGATCTACTCAGCCACCCAGGGGTGAGCAGAGGCAGAGCCAGGCTGAGAGATGGGGTTGCAGGGCCTCTGTTGCTGATGATAATCCCAAAGAATTGATCATCTCAACATTAAGGACAGTTTCTATTTTTCAAGTGTATGTGGATAGATTGAAGCACTGTTTCTCAGACATTCCTGGAGATTCTGACCTGGGGTACTCCCTGGAGAGTGAGTCCCTTGGTCTGGAGTGGAATCTGAGCCTTAAACTATTTTTAGCAAACACAGCCAAGTGATTCTGCAACAAACTTTGAGGGCAACTAACCTTTGTGGACAATTTGGTACCTATTCTACTAAAACTTAACTCTTACCCATCTTAATTATTAATGTAGAAACTGCTTAATCTGATGCTAATTTTGTGCCCAGACTTGATTAGAACTAATCTAAATTATTTAATCCTTCGGATTCTGCCCTCAGATGGAGAAAAAGCACCTGGAGATGGTCTTAAGGGTTTGTTTTTAAAACCACACAGTCATCATGGGGAGCTTTCTTTTTCACATTCTATGAAACAAGTTATTAAATATTGGGGTCCCTGCTATGGTTTGGATCTGCTTTGTTCTCCAAAGGTTCACGTGTCAAAGTGAGGTCCCCAATGTGAGGCATTGAAGGGGGTGAACTTTAAGAAGGAGACCTAGCAAGTGACTGGGTCATGACATCTGCTTTACTCAGCTTTTCCACTGCTGTGACCTAAAGACCTGACAGGAACAATCAGCAGAGTTGGCAAGAATAATTAGTTTATTTGGGGGGCTCACAGTTTCAGAGGTTTCAGTCCATAGATGGTCAGCTCCATTCCTTGGGGCCTGTGGTGAGGCAGAACATCATGGCCAAAGTGTTGGGTGGAGGAAAGCAGGTGGGGACATGGCACCAGGCAGCACAGAGAGAGGGAGAGAGAGAGAGAGAGAGAGAGAGAGAGAGAGAGAGAGAGAGAGAG
>JAJEJO010002228.1:47883-128902 GCA_020662805.1 Glaucomys volans | reverse complement strand
GAGAGAGAGAGAGAGAGAGAGAGAGAGAGAGAGAGAGAGAGAGAGAGAACTCAATGAGAACAAAATAAATACCCCAAAGACACGACACTCAGTGACCACCTCCTCGAGGCACAGCCTACCTCCCTTCAGTTAATCCCTATCTGGATTAACTGGCTGGATTCACTGACCAGATAAAGGTTCTCCTAACCCACTCATTTCACCTGTAAACCTTCTTGCACTACCTCACACGTGAGCTTTTGGGGACACCTCATATCTAAACCACAGCAACCGCCCTCAGGAAGGGATTAATGCTGGCTTAAAGGAGTGGGTTGTTAGGCCTTGAGGGAGTGGGTCAGGTCTCACAGGAGTGGTGTGCTATAAAGAGCAAGCCTGGCCCCTCCCTGGTCTCTGCTTCCTCTCTTGCCCTCCGACTTCTTTCTCCCTCATGCTCCTACCATGACGCCATCTGCCATATTGTAACATAGCTAGAAGGTGCTCACAAGAGACCAGACAGATGAGGTTGTTGGACTTTCAACCTCCAACACTGTGAGCTAAAGAAACCTCCTTTCATTATAAAGCACCCAACCTCATGCTGTAGCAAGAAGAAATGTCCCCGGAGGTTTCCTACAGTCGCAGTGAGGCTCCATATTGGTCCATGAGCACTCACTGGGAAGTTCCCCTGACAGCCTTGCTTCACTGTTCCAGCATGGCTGCTCAGTGGGAAAAGCAAGAGCCAGGTGGTCAGGACTGGCTCAGCCATCCCTCACATCCCACTGGCATGGCAAAGAGGCCCCACCTCATCCAGTGGGATAGAACCGTGTGAGTCTATCCTCTGCCTAGCAGAAGTTATTTCCAGTTAGTTTGAAGATGAACTTTTCAGGGTGAACTGCTAAAGCAGCCTGTATTCCTACCGGGACAATTCTAAAAACAGTCTGACAGCAAGTGCCAGAGGCCCTAGAACGGATTCTCCAGAAAGGGGAGAATCGTGGGGGCCAAAACTATGCGGGAGCTGTCCATGGATTGGAAATCTCTATCAGGTCCTGAACAAACAAGGAAGAACTTCTTAGGGTCTCATGCATCCCCCACCTGTAGGAATTTGGGACCTGTTGAAGTATAACCAGACTATTGATTTTTAAAATCATACAAATCACAGAATAAGAAAAGATTAACTACACCATTAAAAAAATTAATCCCCTAAGATAACAGCTCTTTATCCCACTAGTCCAGGGGGTTCTGGGGAAGCAGGGTCTGCTGGCCTGGCCTCTGACTCTGCACACAGTGACCCCTGCTCCCTGGCCAGCTGGCCCATAAAAGGGAATCAGACTTGGGCAGAGACTCCAGGCGGCAACCAGGCTTCTTTGTGGCTGGCTTCTCTCAGGGCTCCACCCCGTTGTCTCCTGACTCACCCCAACTCCCCGGAGCTAGGAACTCTGACCTCCTCCTATCTGGTGGTTCATTTGAACCCCCTACGCCCACCCACCCAATTGCACCCCAACTTTCCCCAGGATGGCAAGGTCTGCCATTGCTTTGGCCCTCCTTCCTGCAGGGGACTTGCTTCCCACCCCCAGCTACCTCCATCGGGACAGGAGAGAGGAGGGGCTCCATACATCGTGGCTTCGGACCTCAAGTTCAGAAAGTTCCTTATTGCAGCTCACCTTAATCCCTTAACCCCCCACCTTAATCCTCCTGGACCCTGCCCCTCTAGGTGCCTGCCACCTGTCAAGGAGAATATTTGTTCCTTTCTATTTGTCTTTTCACCCTGATTTGGTGTGTGGCCTTTTCCTTGTTATTAAATAACCAGGATATGTGTTTATTTTGCTCTGGCTGAAGAGTGTTACACGCATAACAAAACAATAAAAGCACCAAAGAGCACCTGTTACCTGTTGTGCCCAACTGTGCTGAACTATATTGCCCACGTATTTCAAGGAATGATAATCCCAAGCAGATACAGCAGCATCTGGCTTTTGACCCATGTCTCCCTTTATAGAACCCTCTCTGGGGCTTTTCCACGAGCTTCCTCCATCTTTGCCACAACGTCTCTCTGCATCTCTCCATATCTCCCTTCTATATTTACTCTTTCATCAATGTATTTTATTAGAAAAGCCTTTGTAGAATAAACCCGGTAGGAATCCAAATCTCCATTTGCAAACAAGAAAAGCAAGTCTTTTTCTAAATTTTGAAGATCAGAAAGTGAATCTCAGGAAGAAGTAGTTGAGAATATTTAGACCCAGGAACTTCCCAACAATACCATGTTGCCCTAGAGGTCAGACCCCTGGGAGGAGACCTGGGCACCAACCTTGGTTTGAAAGCTATTGGCACAGATGCCTCACAATCTACACTGAGAAAACTCTAAATGAGACAGTCACAAAAGAAAAATCCAAGGAAGGGGAATAATAGGCAGGGTCCCCACAATCTGCACTGAGTCTGATGCGCCAGGACCAAGCAGAATTTTCTAAGTGACATGTTCCTGATAAGGCCCAAGGACCAGACTGAGAACTGTTCCCAGTTGAATACAGTTGCTCCAAAATCATACTGAAGCTGGGGGACAGAGCTGACACAGACCAGAGCTCCAGCTCCAACAGAAAAATGGTCCCCACCCCCGCAAAAGAGAATTTGTCAGACAGGAAGCAGACAAGAGAGCACTGCGAGGATGATAACGTGGCCTCTGAAACTTGACAATGTGGTTTCTGAGAGTTGTGAGCCCTGGATAGACATGCAACTTCTGTTTTAAGGAAAGAACAAACTCATGTATAATTTGAGGGCTGTTTACTGGCACAATTGTTTAGTTAATTTGTCTTAGCAGCACTGGGGATTGAACCCAGGGGCACTCTACCACTGAGCTGCACCGCCAGCCCTTTCCATTTTTTTTTATTTTGAGACAGGGCCTCACTAAGGAGCTGAGGCTGCCCTTGGACTTGCGATCCTCCTGCCTCAGCATCCTGAGTAGCTAAAATTACACCTAGCAAATCTGTTGATTTTTAAATGCCCCAGCCTGAGTCCTCCCACTTCTCCCTATTTGTGTGGATGGTGGGGACAGGTAAGATTCAGATGTCCATAGTACAGACCTTTATTGAGTTAAAAAGCAACCTCCAGCTAGATCCACCCTGAGGCACTCCAAAAGGTAACAAGAAAAATCTGAAAGGAGTAAACACAAGGTTTGCTCGCCCCAGTCCCTTTGGTGCCTGAGTCTTTTGGTCAGGAACAAGAAGCCCGTAGCATAGAAGTTCCAAGACTCTCTCCTCCAGCTGCCATGGAAGCCCCAAAGAGCAATGGCCTCCTGCCCTGGGTGCTTTGCTAACAATGGCCTCCTGCCCTGGTGCTTTGCTAATAATGGCCTCCTGCCCTGGGTGCTTTGCTAAGTTTTAGGAGATGGACCTAGAAAGAATGTGAACAGAGCAGAACTGGAAAACACATTCCTGATGGCTGTGTGGTCCTCCCTGTGCCCACTCACCCCAGGAGTGAGATCTTCAGCCCTGAGCACATGCTTCCCCGCGCTGGAGGGAGTCACTACACACAGGGGTCTCTACATGCAGGGTCTCTGTCTCTTGTTATCCAGAAACATTCGTGGTCATGTCCCATTCATCTCTCCAACAGGCAGAGCAATGTGCCCCAGGGCCGTGGGTCCTTCTGTGACCTGCCTCTCTGCAGGGTCCTGGTGGGCAGCATGGTGCCCACTGCTTCCTGGGGTGATGGAGGCAGGGTGGGTGATGCATGGCTTGTGCTTGACCTCTCGTTAGCTACAGAGAACACACCTGCTCAGGTGTGCCTTCATTTCTCTTGGGTCTCAGGACGATGACCTCAGCACCTGAGTCACCTGAGGATATGTCCCCACACCTCACCACAGTCATTTTAAATACAGGGTTTAGCACAAATTCCAGACAGAATTCCACCTTTACTCGACCAAAACTGTGCTGGTAAACAGACGGGATTGAATCTGTGCCAGTGGCCGTCACTAAACCATGACCCAACACAACTGGAGAAGCTCAACTGGGAGAACTCAAAGGATTAGAAGGCCACGGGCGCACAAAACGTTCCTGTGCCTCTGTCCCCTGCCCGGCACAGGGCGCACGTGGGCTCTGATGCACCTGGTCTTCCTGATTCAGGGTCATGTGGGAGACCCCTCCACTCGAGCAGGAATTGACCAGCCTTTCCTATGAAGGTCAGAGAGTAAATACTCCCAGTCTGAAGACTCCTATGGTCTCCGTCTCAACAACCCAACTCATCGCAGTGCAGAAGCAGCCAGGCAGTATGGGAGCGAATGGGCAGGGCTGTGTTCCATGACACCTCACTGACGACGAGTGGCAGTGGCGAGACTGGCCCTGGGCTGTGGTCTGCCAAGTCCTGCCTCTGGATGCCAACCTGCACCTGGGAAAGACCCACCTATTCCACGTCCCAGGCTGCTGCAGTCTGTCCCCTAGGCCCAATGATGACGTGGTGGCCTTCTTTTATTCCTGGGCTGGGGCCTCAGTCTCTTTTCCCTCCCAGGTGCTGCAGGTCCACTTACCAACTCCTCCCGAGTGTTTAGTCTGTCTCAAAGGAAGCGCTCCCACGCTGGCAAGTCCAGACACCTGAGACTCAGGAGGCCGAGAGCCAAGACCCGAATTTGTGTCTGAACATCTTTTTCCACCCATAGGCTGTGGCCTGGTCTTCTTCCCTGTGACTGCTTTCCATCCTTTCTTCCCTTGTTCTTCCCTTTAATAAATGAAAATGTCATTTTCTCTTTTAATGCCCTTTGAAACTAAAACTAAATCAAACATCTGACCTGCAGGGATAATGATACTTAGTTTTTAATAACGCACACCCATTCCCCAACCACCCCAAACCTTGACACTTGACATGGTCTTCCAGGGAGATAGGGTTCTGGCCCCGTTTCCTAAAACCACAGTACTAGAATTGCAGTTCTAAGTAGTTGATACACTACTGGCAGGATCCCAGAGTCTTAAATAATCATTGAATTTTAGGGTGGGAAGCAATCCCAAATGCATAAAATGGAACACCACCCACCATGGAAGCAGTCCATGGTTTCTTCTTACAGAACTTTATGGATCAAAAGGTACAGGCCCAAGGGAGCAATGGCTGTCCGGGGCAGTGGAGAGGCTGCTGTGTTTGGGGTGACTTCAGCATTAGGATGATGGCTTCATGCAACAGAGGAGAAAGAACGGCAAGAGTTCTGGATAATTGGAACAGCAGCTGTCCTTGCGGTCTGGGACTGTGGTTCATTTCTTAATCAAAAGGCATTTGGCCTATAGGAAAGGGGTCCTATAAATCACAGGAAGTTTCAAGAAGTCAACAAAAGGATTTGGGCAGGAGGCAGCCAGAAAGAGGGAAATCTGATCTTCATCCATTTTATTAAGTTAACATTTTTCTACCGGCATTTGTCTTCTCCCCTCTAAAATTCCTCCATGACTTTCAGGATAAAGAAGCAGATCTATCGTTGGCAGCCCTAGAGTGGGCGGGCCATGGGACTGCACCTCGCTCCAATATCAGCTTCAAGACAAAATATAATAACCCCCAAATTAGCTCCTCCTTGTGAGCAATAAATTATAAATAAGTTGAAGTTCACAGCCAGAGAACTTGAGACATCCCTGATACAGGTTCAAAAAAATCACATCTCAGGTTACAACCCAAAAGCCAGGTCTGGCTTTTTGCTCAGTATTAGGGTTTAATGGCAGTACATGTTCAGAGATGCCTCCTAGTACCATGGGGAACATTCCATGCCCCCCTAAAACACAGTGGCCCAGAGCTTTGTTCCTGCTTTGGATAAGAGCAGGCTGAATGGGAGTTTTAATGTCAACTATTGGCACTATGGCGCCCATGAAAACACTGGACTCATCCCTCCTGAGCTTCCTTTGAGTTTTCCTAGAGAGGGAGAATTACCCGCCAAGGGCACTTGTGAATGAGGCAGTGCTTAAAAACATGCAAAGATCCTCTCCCTTTGAGGTGTACTGCATGACAGTTACAAAGGAGTCTGAAATGATCAGAAAATCAAATCAGAGTTTCAATGACTGGTCGACTTGCTTCACTTCAAATGTTCAAAGAAACTGGGTTTGGGGACGTAGAACCAGACCACAAAGAACTGAAGGATTCAGCTCTAAGGAGAGAGTTGGACTAGTTTCATTGCTTTCTTCCTTTGCTCTACTTCTGTGGCTTGTCACCTGGCTGGCTGGAGGCTAAAACCTGCGATGATCTGGCCAACGCAGGTACAAACACAGGCGAGGCCCTTTACAGCCACTCCTTGTAAACAGACTTGACATGTGGGCAAATAGGCAGCAGACTAGTTGCTCAAGGTCAGGTGATGGTTGCCTGGGGTTTATAGCCTGGAGATGAACTGTCTGACCAGCAGGAGACCCACAAGCTTGGAGCCAGCCTCTGTCCTGGGGCTGGCTGTGACTTGCTGCCTGGGAACTGTAAAGGAATCATGGGAGAGAATAATGCAATTGATATGTAGTTCATTACCAGCCTAATTCTAAAAGAGGTTTCAAGGCCCATAAGCACACAATCACATACACTAAAAGGAATTGCTAGCTACCATCCGAGACCTATTTTAGCAAATAAAGGTTTACTGAAACCCAGCTGTGTCTGTTTCCATACCGTCTACAGCTGTTGGGCTCCACAAAGGGAAAGGGAAGTATGGAGCAGTCATAAACGACCTCATGACCTGACAGGCCTGGACTATTTACTGTGTACACCTTTACTAAAAACTTTAGGGACATGCAAATCCAAACTTTGCTGCGATTTCATCTCACTCCAATCGTTCTTGATGGCAACCATCAAGAACACAAACAACTTTACAAAGCTGGAGCAGATGTGTAGGAAAAGGAACACTTTTATACTTTGGTGGGATTGTAAATTAGTACAACCACTATGGAAATCAGTATGGAGGCTCCTCCAAAGACTAGGCATGGAAACACGGTGTGACCCAGCTACACCACTCCTGTATTTATCCTGAAGGACTAAAGTCATCGTACGACTTTGATACATGCACATCCGCGTTCATAGCTGCACAATTCACAATAGCCAAACTATGGAACCAGCCCAGGCGTCCATCATTGGATGACTGGATAAAGAACATGTGGTATATATACACAATGAAGTTTTAACAAGCCATAAAGAAGAATGAAATTATGTCATTTCCAGCAAAATGGATGGAACTTGGAAACATTATGTTAAGCGTAATAAGCCAAACTCAGAAGCTCAGGGGTTGTATGTTTTCTGTCATATGTGGAAGCTAGAGAGAAAAAAA
The DNA here is from genome assembly GCA_020662805.1 of Glaucomys volans. NCBI lineage: Eukaryota > Metazoa > Chordata > Mammalia > Rodentia > Sciuridae > Glaucomys > Glaucomys volans. Next base: position 121,680 of record JAJEJO010002228.1, on the reverse strand, counting down.
GAAATGTCAGGGGTTGGGGGGAGGAGCGGGGACAGGGATCTCATGAAAATCAAAGGGAGATCAGTAGAGGAGAGAGGTGTTGGGGGGCTGTATCAGGGAGAGATATTGGACAAATGATGTTGTTATAGTGTGTGCATGTATGAATATGTAACAAAAAATCCCATCATTATGGACAACTATAATGCACCAATAAAGTGCAGAAAGAAAAATTTTTTTAAATAAATCAAAAAAAATTTTTAACAACATAACTGGCTCCTGCAGTAGGGAAAGATGTAGATAAAATGCTGACATTGGCTTAGGTCCCAAGACAGTTACTGAATATTAACTTACAAACTAAAGAAAAACTGGATTTACCTAAATAGAAAATAGTGAAATGGTTGGGGAAATGTGGTCAACATTTGGTAGACTACAATGGAGCCATCAGAAGTTACACTTCTGAATGACTTTAATAGTACACAGAAAGACAGTATTTTGTTAGGTGAAAATTGCAGAATATAAAATACAATACCAATTAATTTCAAAGAAAAATCACCAGAATTTCAGCCTTTGGCATCTGGGAATTTGGATGGTATTTATTTCCTTCATTATCCTTTTGGGGTTTTTAAAAGCCATTTCTATAACAAATAGCATTTTACGAGACTAAGTTTATTATTTTACAATAAGAATTAAATGAAGAGTTGGTGAACTCTATATTAGGGTGGGAGAAATTGTTCGTGGGATAAAATGGGTTTTTTTTGCTATGTTCCTGGAGGCCAGAGGAAGCAAGAAATGGAGGGAAGAAGAAAAAGAGAATGAGTGGTAGGAGGGGAGGAAGGGAAAGGGAGAAGGGAAAAGGAGAGAGGGGAGGGAGGGAGAGAAGGGCAGGAAGTGAGGGAGGATGGGAAAGGAAGAAGGGAAAGGGAGGAGGAGAGAGGGGAGGAAGGGAGGGAGGAAGAGGGAAGGGGAGGGAAACTGAGAAGAGGGAGAGCCAAAGCAGGCAGAGGTGAGGTGTAGCCATTTACTAAAGAGCATTTCCATTTCCAAAACAGACGTGTTCAGGGGCCCAGCTTCCACACACATGAGCAGGTCATCCGTGATGACTGCAAGGCCGCCCAGCTGCTGGCCAGCCCTCCTCAGGTTGGAGATGCTCTCAGAACATGGACCATGCAGCCTCCTGAGAAGGGTGAGGGAGAACAGTCCTTCTTCCAGTTTAGGGGGGGGAAATCAGGTAGCCCCCAAACCTCCTAGAGGTACTAACTAAACCAAACCTTTGTGAACAACAACAACAAAATAAATGAATCCGAACATTGAGTAACATGATATTGAAGACAACGCTGGTGTCCCTGTTGGAACTCATGGCAGATTTTGCTTTTGGGTTGGAACTGTGAAGAGCTGCCTAACAGCAAATCTGAGCTAGGAGATACGACAACTGAAGTGTTAATGTCGGAGATGCTGCTGCTTTTCCCAAACCAGACATGGAAGGTTGCCCGGCCTGGGGTCAGGCGCACCTTTCCAAAGACGCATATCACCCCTTCTATTTATTCCTGTACAAAGCTTTCCACTAAAGATGCAAAAAAAGAAAGCAAGTGGTTATTAAACTGTCCAAAATAAATTCAAATACAAAGAAAAGAGAAAGACAAAAATGTCCGTAATAAAAGCCTGTCAAATTTCTTTATTCTCTCCATTGTGAAAGCTGAGAAGCCCAGGGATGCGTCTCTGGGCATCCTGAGAAATCCCACAGAGTTAGAACCCAGGCTCTTTGAAATTAAACTGAGGAATGAAGTTTACTGCCAAAAGCAGAAAGTAGGACAGATTTAGGGACAGTCATGTCACTGAGTTTGCACAACCTGTGGAGGAGACAGACTTTGAACTCCGAAAAGAACTACCCAGAATGAAGAGTAGAAGGAAGGCACGAGGCATTTCATCCGCCACTCACGCACACAGGAGCCTGTGGGGAGCTCGGGCCTCGCAGCAGCTAGACCAAGTGCAGAACAGTCCTGTTGCCAACAGGTCAGGAAGCCGCCCGTTCCTGATTTAGATGAAAAGAGCAGCTGAGAACCCGTCGCCAGTCGTCAGCCAGTGACCACGGAATAACCTTGATGCAAAATAAAAATACACTTGCCTCAAACCACTTTCATGCATCGCAAGGAAGCTTGCTGAAGAATAAAGGGAACTGGAGGCTCTTTCTCTCAAAAATGCGAAGCTATGCTGGAAGCAAACTTGCCCGTCTCTCTGATAGGCTCGGCAGTCCGGCTGGAACAGAGGAGCTTCTCGAAGCCCTGTCTGCACAGCACATGGACTGCTCTTCATTCATTAGAGTTTTCGTCATGAGCAAACAAAGATGTTCTGAATCTGATCTCATTTTTATATAAGATAGAGGAAACATTCATTTTCCACATTAAGGAACACTACTATTTCCACTTGGGGTCGCTTTGGGAAGAGAGTGATAAAGATGACAGCCATCAAAGCCACTCAAGTTGACCACCATTAAGAGTGGAACTGTTTTCTTTAAATACAGTCACTGGGATGCGTTCTGAGAAATGCATGGTCTGATTTCATCACTGGGCGAACTTACCAGAGTGTACTCACACAAACCCTGAGATGGCGTGGCCTACGCCATACCCAGGCCCCAAGGGTGTGTGTGTGCACGTGACAGACAACACAAGATTAAATCAAGTCCAAGAGAAAATCAAGTCTGTCGTGAGACACGTCAACAGGAGGTGCAAGAGGCTGGGCCAGCATACAGTTTTGTAAGCAGAAGGAGCACACTCTAGAATAACGATGGAAAGAAGAGCACTGTAAACACATAAGCCAGCAACACAGGTGTCACTGCCACTGATATTATGTACTGTCCATAACTGCACATGCTACACTTTTATCTGCTGGGCAGCATTAGGTTGTCCACGCCAGCATCACCAGACGCAGTGCCATTGCCTGGCTGTGAGGTCGGGACCCCTACAACATCACTCAGTGATGGGAATTTTTTGACGCCACTGGTAAGAACAAGTAGATGCTCAGTGAATATTTACTAAATGAATGAGTGAGTTCCATGCATTTTATTTGATTAGATTTGGTCCATTATTTAAGTTGCTCAAGGTTCTTGGGGACCTTGACTCTATCATCAACTGTAGCAGGAATCTCTCCAGCATCCTCCTGTCTACCCCCCGGGGGTCACCAAACCACACAAGCCAAGTGCAGCCCACCACATTCTTTGGCATAGCCTGTGGCTAAGAATGATTTTGTATTATTAAATGGTTGGGGTAAAAGTCTAACAAATAATATCTCATGATAAGTGAAAATGATTCGATATTCAAATTTTAGTGTCCCAAAGTAAAGTCTGTTGGGAACAGCCACACTCACTTGCTAACATGTTATCTATGGCTGCTTCTGAGCTGTGGCAACAGGTTTGAATATTGCAACAGAAGCCACACAGCCTGCCAAGCCTAAAAGACCTACTATGTGGCCCTCTACGCACTAAGTTTGCACAAGCCTAGTCTACAGGTGCCATCAGTGTCATCTGATCCATCAGTTAAAATGTCAAGAACAGAGAAGGCAAGGCTGCATCTGAACTCCAAGAGGGCCCAGCCCCAATCCCAGGCCTAAACTCCTTCACTCTGCAAAGCGCCACAGACCGTACTCAGCTCCCACTTCCCCACCAGGCCTTCAGAGGCCCCCCGGGGAGGCATATGAAACCCAGAAGGCGCAGATGGTGACAGGATTGGGAACTGCCTCAGGGTCTGGGCCTTAAGCCTGGTGATTCTCCAGTGTAGGGCACAGGGCCCGGAGACATTCACTCTCAGGCAGGTGAGGCGGAAGTAAGAGCATCAACCTGCAAGAACGCCACCCGATTCCAACAGTCACTTCAGCTGGGTAACGGGGCTCTGGGCCTTGGAGAAGGGGCCTCCTTGGAGGAGTCCCAATGGTTTCTGTCTTGCACGGAGGTTCCCAATCCTACCTCCCTCAGACCCTACTGCTTACTCTCCTTCACCCAGGGTGCCCCCTTGCTGGAACCCAGACATAAGAACAATTTCTGAGGCTAAACAACTTGACAAGTTGTCAGTCAGTCTTAAATAAAAACCCCCTCTGGATTCGGAGGGCAGGGGGGGAGCCCTCTGCTCAGCGACAGAGAAGAGAGGAATGAGTCTTCTGAATGAATTATCTTTCATTTCTCTCATGTAACATATCATTTGGTTTCCATAAAGTTCTGGCCATTGCCTTCTGGAAAAATTCATGGAGCCAACAAGAAAAAGGGAGGAAATGATTAAAAGGAATTTTCTCTCAATGCCACTAACTCGTTGAAACCCCTTCAAAGCGCCCGGCAGTGGTGCCGTGACTCTCTGCTCGCCCCGCCTTTCCATTCATCCTCTGACAACCATGAACCCCCAAGGGGAAACTGAGGATGGGCACAGGGGTGTGTGTGCAGGTAAGGGCTCGTTCTGGAGAGCAGACACAGGATCCAAGGGGAAAAACTCCAGGAAGACTTTCGCCCTGACAATGGACGTGCCCAGAATAAACCACGAAATGCTGGAAAGGCCCTTGCTGTCAGATGTTGCTCAGACCAGAGAATCGAAGCAGGAAGAAAGAGCCAGTGGAAAGCAAGAGGCAGACACAGGCGCCATTTCTTCCCTGGAAGCAGTGGCGAGGAGCAGCTGAATGTCAGTGTGAGCCCACTTCCCCCGGGAAGCCCTCCGGATCCCTGCACGTCTCAGGCTCCCTGTGGGCAAACTTCCTGTGACACTTACCCCCTCCCCATGCACACACACCACAATCTCCAACTGCTTCCACCAGGGAGCTGTGCCTTGACAGATCCCTGCAGTGCTACCTTTCTGGGTTGCTGTGGATGGCGTAGTAGATTCCCCAGGCATGCCTCGGAGCACCCGATGTGTACATGCTATTTATCCAAAGAAGGAAAAGGAGGCAAATGGCCACTTTCTCCTTTGATAAAACTGAAGTGGCATTTTCTGAAGGTGAAGTGCCCTCTGAACAAGACAGGCAGAGCTCCTGCCCTTCTTGCTCTTATTTGATGGCTTTTAAAATGCTGTCAGCTTAAAATAGAGCTTCTCTTTCTGATGACTACAGAAGTGATTGACAGCTGGTGACCCCCTGCGCCACTGAGATATTCACATTGCAGAAAGAAGGATAAGGCTAACTCGGCCCGAGGGGCTCGCCTGGGCCTATAAATTATATCAGGGCCTGCACCGCAGCAGGCTTGCGTGTGGCAGAACAGAGATAGGGACGAATTCCTCGCCGCAGTGCTATCCCTCCCTGCAACCAGTGACCTCATCGCAGTCACGTCAGCATTCCCAGACGCTGAGGGTCTTTCATCCAGACAAGTTGCCTAGTAGCATTTAATCTTCTTTTTTCTATCTTAACATAAAAAATAACAAGAACAAAACCTGCATGCAGGTGATTTTGCATAAAGACATTTGGAAGCCATCATATATCACAACAGATAGGAGTGATACCTTATTTTCTTAAATGTTCATTTATTTCTCTTATTTTGGGTTGGTTGGCAAATGCAGCATGTGTTCATTAAAAGTTAAAGATGGCGAAAACTTCCAATTCTGATGGAATAGATGGTAGCAGATATCTGCAGAAGTGTTCACCAGAAAAGTGAGATGAAATATAAAGTCGTCTGCTTAAAGGTATCAGAGGAGCGTCAAGGCAGCCAGGCCGAGAAGAAACGCCCAGAGGAAAGGGAAGCTCACTAAGGTGAGCTCAAATTTCTGCATCTCTTTTCTCCTTACAACATTTACCAGTTTGGGGACATGGGGCAAGAGGGTGAAAAGCAACGAGGAAAGAGAAGACCCAGAGGTGGATAAGCCAGCCGGGTGTAGGCAATCTCACAGGCTGGGGAGGCAGAACTTGGAGATCAGGGTTGTGAAGGCAGCCAGGGTTAGGGGTGGTGGGACAAGATCTCGGAGAGAAGCAAGGTGCCATGATTTCTCTTAGAGGCATTTTCTGGTTAAGTCGCAAAGAACAATAATCTAAGAAGCCAAGAAGAGAGGGGCTTCAGAGCAGAACAGAAAGAGTAGGAAACACTTTGTACACTCTTTGGAGACCCTCAGGGGTAGCATCCTGGGAATGGAAGAACACCAGGGGAGAATTGGTCCCTGATTAAGCTGAAATAATCTGCCCTTCCATTGCTTGCCCAAAGATAGGATGGATTCTCCCAAGGGGAAGATAACATGCAAAGATCCTGCAGGCTCATACAGAAGTACCCAGCACCCAATTCAGTATCACTTCAGCACATTATAAACCCGGTCACACCAAGAAACAGGACCAAGACAAAAATTCACAATAAAAACAAAATTCTACTGACCCAGATGTTAGAATGACCAGACACAGACTTTCAAATAACTAAACGAATAGATTCAAGAAAAAAGAAGAGGCTGGCATGCATACTTGGAAAAGCAGACATTCCAGAATGTAAATAAGTGGAAATTCTAGAAAAATTAAAATACTTAAGACTAGGAACTTAATCGTTGTCCTTAGAGAAGAGGAGGCACAGCTTAAGAGAGACCTAGAGGAATGGGAGATGCAGTGGGAAACAGGGAGCCTGCAGAGTGCACAGAGGAGTCAGAAAGCAGAGAGGACCAGACACACGGCTACCAGACATGATGGGAATGTCTGCAATACACGCACCCGGTGTCCCACCATGGCAGGAAGCAGGAGGGGGTCAGAAGCAATGTTTAAAGAGAGGAACTGGCTGAGAAGTCTCCCAAACTGAAAAATCACATCGAGCCACATTATTTAAGAAATGCCAGAAACCCAAGCATAGGATGCAAAGCAAAACCGCATCTGGGCACAAGACAGTAAGAGAACCAAAACCAAATTCAAATTCACGCAGAAAGTCTTAAAACATGAAAGCAAACAGAGAAAAAAAGGGAAAAGGACACAAGAAGGGAAGAGAAAAGCCAGTAAGACACACAGCAGACTTCCTAGGATAATTCAGGAAACCCAGAAGGAATGGAATGGATGATTCAGTGTATTCCAAGAAATTGCCCAACTAGAATTTTCTCTGTGGCGAAATAATAATAGTGATAAATACATACATACATATATCTATGCATGTACATATATATGTGTATATTCTTTAAAAGTAAGTGTATTGTAAAATACATAAATACACACATATGTAAATATAAAAAAAATATTTTTAAAGGATTGTTAAAATACTACTGTACTTAGAATAGAATGCACAGGTGTCAGGATGGACAGAGAGACCAAGGGAACAGAATGGGCACGATCCAGACACACGTATGGTCTATGACAGAAGTACAGTGGAAAAGTCAGCAGCTAGCTAATCAGCATCAAAAAGCTGCTAACTGGACTTTCATGTGGGGAAACAATGGACTTCACACCCTAAATAAAGTTTAATTTCAGATGGGCCTATATTCAATGTGAAAGACAAAAAAAAAAAAAAGCAAAGTTCCTGAGTAGAAAACAGTTTAATCTTATGATCTGGGGCTAGCAAACATTTCTTCAATAGGATATAAAAAGTACTACCATACAGGAAAGATTGATACATTGGATTTCATTAAGATTAATAGTTTCCTTCATCAAAACAAAACTTTAGTTAAAAAGGCAAAACTTCAGAAGACATTCACAATATGTACATGTCACAAAGGGCTTGAATTCAGAATATGTAAAGAGCTCTCACAAAGCAACAAGAAACAGACTTGCGACCCCAATTTTTAAGTGGACAAAAGGTACGACAGGCACTCACAAAAGGTAAGTAAGCACATGCAAAGTGTTTTACTGACGGTCAGGGAAACACAAATTAAAGCCATAACGAAATGCCATATGCACCCAACAGAAGGACCAAACAGTTAGACTGATGATTCCAAGCCCTGATGAAGATGTGGGCACTGCAGCTAAGTGAGAGACAGTTTCACTATAAAGGAAACTCTTTCACAGCATCCACTAAATCTAAAGATACAGACACCAAGTGAAGCAGCAGTTTCATTTCCAGGCATACACACAGAAAGAATTGCACTGTGTGCTCTGAAGACATAAACAAGAATATTAACAGAAATACTGTGCACAAAAGTCAAAAGCTGCAAATAACACAGGTCACTATCAGCACTAGAACAGATGCATTGCAACCCAATGAAATGTCATGCCATGAAATGCTGCAAAGCAATAAAAGCAGGACACTGTTGCTCTACCCACGCAGATGAAGCTTGGACACAATGCTAAGCAAAAAAGGAGGAGAGATGAAAGAGTACCTACTATATGGCTTCCTTTATATTAAAAATTTTTACATAGGTGACACTAATCTTACCTAACCCAGAGGTCAGGCTGCCTCTTTATTGCTAAGGAAGCAGCTATTGACTTGAAGGGGCATTTTCAAAAGTCTGCTGGAATTTAATTTGCTTCATTTCAATCCCTAGTGCCTCCTCTTTCCCTCTCCATGCATATATGATTATGGAAAAATGAACCAATCTCTTATGTATAACTAGAATGCACTAGTAAAGCATTTTTTATAAAGTAGAAATACATGGAAAAAATCTGCTGGAATGCCGTAAATGATCTATATCTTAATCTGGGTGGTGATTAAACAGGTGTGTACATTTATAAAATGAATCAAGCTATAAACATAAGATGTGTGCTCTTTATTATATATAACTTATACCTCAATAAAAAGATATAAAAACTGAAAACAAAACTGAAGGTAAAACAAAGACATTTCTAAAATAACAAATATTAAGAGCATTAGTCACCCATAGACCTGCATTCAAGGAAATGCTAAATGAAATTGTGTTTGTTCCGTTTTTTTTTCAGGCAGAAGACCAATGATCCCAGCTGGAAATCAAGTAATACAGGAAGCAATGGGGAGAAATGAAAATGGTCACTATATGGGTGAACCCAAATAACCATAACAGCTCTTGGGAATTAACACATTCATAGAGTCAGAATGTATGATGATGGTAAAAAGGAACGAGGGGGATGATAGAGTCAAAAAGGTTCAAATATTCTAACATTGTCTGAAGGAGGAAAAGTGTTTTTCTGAACTGGATCCTATTGAGTCAAAGATGCATGTTGTGGTATGCAAGTACATTAGTCACCAAGAGGAAAATGAATACACAAGCAATCTAACTGAGAAGAAAACAATGTGTGATTTTTCTTTAAAAACTTAAAATGGGCAAAGTACAAAACAAATGACAAAGTGATAAAGGTATAGAGAGAAATTCAAATATATCAGTAATTACATTAAATGTAGTAAATTCTGGGAAAAATATACTAAATATGGCATGTAAAAGTCAAAGACACTCAAATCCTCAAAGTAGACTCTTAGAGATTCTGTAGTTGAGTTTTGTCACATCTTTCTCAGTCAGAAAGAGGATATTAACAAAAGAGTGAAATAACTTAACTATAGATATAAATACATACAGCATATCTGTATACTAATTGACATATGTAGAAGACTGAACCATAAAATGGAATACTATACTGCAATGAAAAGATAATTGTATGAATTACACTCAATTGCATGAATGAATTTCTCCATCAGAATGAAGCCATACACCAAAAATACATACTGTATGAATCCAATTATAGAAAGTTCAAAAACAAGCAAAATTAATGGATGCTAATAGAAATCAGGGTAATAGACCTTTAGAGAGTCTGTAGGAGGGAAATTCTGGTGGGTTGTTAATATTTATTGATCTGGGTGCTAGCTATACCTCTGCTGGTTATGTGGGTATGTTTGTTTTGTGAAAGTTTATCAAACTATGTACTTAGGATCTATCTGCTTTTTCTAAACCAATAAAATGCTTATAGATAAACACTCAAAGAAATAGAAGATAATCATTGTTCTGTGAAATAACAATGCTTGTAATCCCTGAGGACACCATGGGTGTTCATCATCACTTCTCATACATTTGCAAACCAGCCTTAAGTAAGCATGGATTATTTTTATTCCTTTATATTATACTACATATTTTATAGCCCATAACTAGAGTTAAATAATTTATGCCTATTTTAATTTTTAAGTTAAAGTTTTAAAGGTTGCAAGAAGACTCTAATGAATTTGTCTGAGATATCTTAAGATAGCTGAGGTTTAGAGAGTGCTTTGCAGACAGAAGAAATTTGATTCAAAAACTAAGTATCTTGGGGCATCTGAACTTTTATTCCACAAGTTGTTTCTTCTCAAAAAATATTTGTATTTGAAAAACTAAATCACCAGAAGAGAGAAAGACAACGTAAAGTCCTTAATTCTTGCCTATATCCCGCATGGGCAAGGGAGTGGGTACCCATCGGAGGTGTGGGCTGGCTGCAAAATAAAAGCTGTGAAAGTTGTACTGTGAAATAAACACAGAAAGCCAGAATTAATTTAGAAGTAGGGGCATGGTGGATTGAGCCAACCTGTTGGGTCTGACATCTAACAAAGAAAATGTCCGTGGTTGCTTTATTTATATCTGTACAGACCAAACAGGATCTGTAGCTTCTTCATGAAAAACAGGATAGGGATGGGAATGAACAGGTTGTTTGGTGGCTTGGTAGGTTACGCCCATCTCCAGGGTCTGTGTTTGAACTTGGAGCTGTGAGCAAGGTCAGGGTGCCAGCATGATCTGGGCTTTCTTGAACCAGGGGATATCGCCCAGGAGTATCCAGAAAAGTAGCTTTCCTGCCTTCATGGCTCAAACAAATGTCCATAGTTAACTAAGGGCTCCCAACACTTAATAACTAGTAATGGATTTCCAGTCAAAAGTTAAAAGAGAAAATTTCACCAATTTGAGGTTACAGTCCCGGCCACATCGATGCATATACATCAGTTTGCATCATGTGAAAAGAGACCCATGTACCCTAACTTTTTATCCAACTCCTCTGTGTACACACCATGACCAAAATGGGTCACCCAAAGCCGAGGTCAGCATAGCGCTAAAATCAGGAATATCGGAGGCTGAACACCTCGAATCCAATCCAGCACCTCCGCCTACCAAGAGTCCACGGAGCAAGCTACGTCACCACACTGGGCCTTGGTACCTTCCATGTGTCAATGAGATGAACACTGGTGCTGACTTCACAAAGTGTCAACGATGCGATCAGCATTCACCTGCATCTAGTCGCAGCAGCAATAGGTCTGTCCAACATCTGCCAACCAGTTCCACATCATGAGCGTGATTATTTGTGCTCAGAATGACGAGCGTAAGAAATCAAAGGCAACAGAAATGATTTCTGAGTTAAGAATGGATTTCTGTGCAGCAGAACTTTGAAGTCCATGGATCTTCCTGGGTGCCAACTATGAATATCCAGAATCTTCACGGGTGTGCATGGGCACTCAATGAACCAACTAACTCAACAGAACACCAGATGCCCACCGTACTGGCCATCAGAGTTAGCAGCCAAGAGTACAGGAGTCTCCTCGTCGTGTGAGAATGCAAGAGTCACAACATGGCTTGTTTAAAATGCACACATTACAGAAGGCCCCCATTGCCTGCGAACACACTAGGACCACGTCAGGCCACAGCCACCACACAACCGCGTGCTAACCACATCAGTGAGGCCTCAGCTCCCGACTAAAGGACCTCTTCTCACCACAGGATCTGCTTTTCAAAAATACTCTAAACATACGTCTTCTTTTTCTAAATTTTGTTTTTAACTGACACATAATCATAATACATATGGATGGAGTATAGTTTGATGTTTGGATTCACATGTTTATTGTAAAATAATCAAATCAGGGTATTTAGCAGATCCATCGCCGCAGACATTCATCATTTCTTTGTGGGAGAACATTCAAAACATCCTACGTTCTAGCATTGTTGAAATATGTAATGCAATATTGTTACCCACCAGATCCCCAGGTCTCACAGCTCCCCTCTAACGTGGTCCTGTTGGCCAGTGTCCCCCTCTGTCCTGGCCCTGCCCTCACCAGCCTCTGCAACCGCTCCTCTACCTACTCCTCTGAGGTCCACGTCTTTGGATTCCACATATGAGTGAAGTCATTAAATGCCTTTCCTCTTAAGACGGTCCCCTACTGCCAGCACCTGGTAGCGTATCTGTTACAATGCCGCGCTCTCTAGAAATCACCGACTTGTGTTTTCAGTTACCTAGTGGTATCGTTTTCAATAACAACGGTGAGATAAGAAGGTTCATTAGCGTTGTTAACAGCTGACATATTTTAGGAGCCTCAACTCTCTGGTCTCTTCACATTATCTTCAGCTAGCAAATTATCAAATCCTACGAAGGGCCAATTTTTCAGGAATTAAGTTAAATCATCTGAACTCAGATGTTTTGCACATAGGCTTCCAGGGACCATGCAAACCTCAGGCTGCACTTAGTAAGCATGCAAGGCAATTGTTTCTACCCAATTCTTGAACTATATTTATAGATTTCCAAAGCAAGAATCATCTCCTATTTTAGAGCTGTAAATTATTCCGTAGTTATTTTAATAATTACGATTTAAGAATACAAGTTTGTTTTTGTTTTGTTTTTTATTTTTGGTACCAGGAATTGAATCCAGGGGCACTTAACCACTGAGCCACATCCCAGCCCTTTTTTATATTTTGAGACAGGGTCTTGCTGAGTTTCTCAGGACCTCACTAAATTGCTGAGGTTGGCTCTGAACTCCTGATCCTCCTGCTCCAACCCAAGTCTCTGGGGTGACAGGCACGTGCCACCACCGCCCCCAGCAAGAATACAAGTTTTTGAGAAAGTTCTGTGAACTTGTGTGTTTAATGTTTTGTTAAACAGATGATCCAAACTAAAAACAAAAACTTAATCACACTGACATGAAAAGGAGATTACCATCAATTCCACTTTGCAGACTGAGAAACTGAGTCTCTGAGCTTAAGACACAGAGCCAGGAGGGGCAGTAAGGATCTGAATCCAGGCAACCTGCCCCAGGAGCCCACGCCTCTTGACCAACATGCTCCACTGGGACGACAAACGTCAAATAGTGACAAATTGTGATAAGGGCCATAAAGAAAAAAATAGAGTGAATATGGTTAAGATCTAACAGCTACTATTACTATTGTCTCTTGGATCCCTGGGTAGGGAGGGTGAAAAGGAATGGCATTTATTTCCCAAAGAATGGGACAGATGCAACTGTGGGAAGAGCAAGGTCATTCCAAGCAGAGGTGCAACAAGTGCAAAGGCCCTGAGGCCACAAAATGCATAGCTCAGGTCCAGTTGACGAGGCGGGTCACAGCCACCATGCACGTGGTCTTATAGGCTTGTGAAGGAGGAGACTGACACATAGTAGGCCCTCAATGAAAGGTGAATGAATCCTTCAGCTGAGCTCCCTTTGAACCTGTCTACGGGCTGAGTCCTATTGGCGGCGGGGTGGCTGTTAGTCAGCATCTCTCAGGACCAGACACCCAGTTGGCTTTGATTAGCCCACACCTCTGTGGGGAGCCATCCTCATGTGAACCAGGATCAACGCTGACAGCCCTGCAGACTCAACATCTGGTTTACTTCCAGCTCAGAACGGGAACTTTCCATTGCCTCTGGTCACCAGAATCAACCCGTCCCCCAAGGACCTCGACAAACCAGGCATGCTAATTGGATCAAGTCAGAAATCAAGGTTTTTCATGACAGCCCCCAGCGGGCATGTCCATGAGGTGTAGTTAGCCTGAGGGTCGGGCACCCATGGGACAAAATTGTCCTATCTTGCCGGAGTCAGTCTGGGGTCCAGCTGGAATTTTGCTCTGATCCGTGCCACACTCACGCCACACGCTGTCTGGCCTGCTGCGTGCGGAGGCGGTACACAGCCCTCCCTGGCCGACACAAAGCAATATGGAACTCACCTGGCCGTCTGGGTCCTTCAAATCGTCTCTGCTGGCAGTGACCATGAGTCAGCCTGGGACCAAGTCATACACACCCTTGACCTCAGACACCATGCACTCCTCCTGGGGAAGCCTTTGATCATCGTTATGTGACTCCCTTGGATTTTTTTTCTTGTTCCTGGTCTCCCTCAAACTGTCAGAAACATCCCAGACCTGGCCAACAAGTCATCTGGGTCCCCATCAATAGGCATAATGTGACCCCCATTAACAGAACAGCCCTGCCTCTTTCTGCCACCACCTCCCCCGCCACCTCCCATTGACATCCCACCGTAACACACTGGTGGTGGCTTTGGGGTCCCTTGAACAGGCTCCATGAGGGAATTCAACACCTTCGTCACGGCCCTCTCCCCTCCTCGTCACAGGAGCGGAGGGCGTGCGGAGCTTGAAGGCCATTGTCTTGATTTATGAGACTTGTCCCTGACTCTGACTGCGAACTGCTGGAGCACTTAAATCGTAAAACCAAACTTAAATAAACGACCTTGGAGCACGTGGAAGATCTTCGCGCACACCTTCCCGGGTGTCTCCAGAGAGGGGGGCCAGGCCCACCCGAGGTGCTGGGGACATTGGCAAGCTGGTGTGGGGCCAGCTTCACGGGGTAAGAGGCATCCACATCGCAGGCTGTGTTGAACCGAAATGGACCTTGGAATGGGCCTAGCCTGGAAAGGAGTGTGCCCAGAGGTTCCTGGTGCTTTGAAAGCCCTTGTTTCTTTCGCTCTTTTTCAGACATCCAATGCACTTGAATGCAGTCTCCTGCTATTATACATTTTTTTGTTGTTGTTTTTCAGCAACTAGATTGCTCGTAGGTTTTCTTTCAGCCTCTGCCTTCCTCCATTTGCCTCATATTTTACTCACAGGACTGAGCTGTTGAAAGATTTGTGGAGCAATATCTACATGTTATTTTAAACCAGTTGGGCAGGTAAATCCTTTATTGAATCTTTACTTTTCTCAGGAATTACGTAAATTGGGTTCAGAAACAAGACTTCAGCACCAAAAAAAAAAACCAAAAAAGTTTCTTAGAACATCTTTTAAAACACAGTTAGTTCTGACACAGAGAATTTATTGCTTTGATTAGAAAGAGCAGTTTGGGTGACTCAGCCACAATCTCCCCTTCCAGCCAGAACGGGCGGAGCTCGGTACGTGGCTGGCATTCTTCACCGATTTCCATAATTGATGTCAGAGAAGTGCATTTCATCGCTGGTACTTTAACTCTTTAAAAAGTGGTTCCTTGGTTTCTTTGTGTTAGGAGAAGGACCTGTCACCCTTTTTACTGCAGCGAGGGAACGTTTCTGGTCCCCTAAAAACTCTTAATGACTTAATAGCGTTAAACACACACCCTACTGAGTCTTTAATTATAGGGAGCTACTGTCGTGGTGAAATTAGCTAAATTGCAACTCCAGCAGAGTGACCCGCTCACCAGGCGGGTCGACTTCAAGCACTGGACAGCGTCCCCAACCATCAGTGATGGTAGAAGTTTATTAACACAGAACAGCTGACTAGGCAGGGGTCCTGCTTTTTGTATTTATTTTGTGTCCTCAATATATAGTGACACCTGATCCCTTCTCGGCCTGATTACAGGAGGAAGGATCCATTTTTCCTTGGTAACATCAGATTTGCACATGGAATGTATTTGGCCTCCTGTAACTTTTCCTCACATGAGGCTCGAACCTGCTAATAAGCCCCATGCTGGTGTAATTAGGAGCCAAACCCAGGGCTCCTTTCTAAGAAAAAAAAAAAAGTGAGAAGACAATTTTTAATTCAGATTTCCCTCCCTGGTATGTTTCTGTAAATGAAAGAAACCCCCAAATAGAAACAGGAAGTCATTACAAATGCATTTAAAAGAAAAAACTGTTGTACACTTGAACTAGGTATAGAAGAGTTTTAACCCCAAATAAGACCACCCATGGGAAAGGGTGGCATAAACTGCCTGGAATGTCATAAATTTAACAAACCAGGGATATATGTGTCAAAGAAGTTATGAAGCACAGAATTACCTGGGTTATTGGGATTTTTTAAAAGATTCCAAGATCATGAAGTATAGTGGTATTTAGGGATTCGCTTTTTCTCCAAAGCTTGCCAGAGTGGTTCTCATTTAAATACCTTAGAACTGACCCTCCCCTGCAATGTCATTTCATTTAAAGGACATCCAAAATAATCACCCACGTAAACATGCCCAGGATCCACAACTCGGAATGTCAAATGAGAAGAGTGGCCTAGGGGAGCAGATCTCGATCAGGGAGAACTTGATTCACCCACACTTCAGTTACCTTAGGATGATGGTGAGCTGTGCTGGTGGCCGCACCCACACCCAAACAGGAGAATCAAGGAACAAAGGGTCAAGTTCATTGCCATCCACATGAGGTAAAGCCCAAATACTTCCCTTGTTGCTGGTACATCAACAGGTCGCTAAACCTAGGTCTTTGTATGTGAAATACAGTCAGTGATTTATTAATTACACAGATAATCCAAATTTTTTAAAAATCCCACTTGCCTCAATTATATGCCAGTCCCAAGAAAGTTTAGGTGGAACTGCGGGGATTTTATTTGAATATTTTATTCCCTTTGCATCCAGAGGAGCAGGAAGCAGGCAGACCCCAGCAAGGCCTCCCTCTCTTATCTCGAATTTATTTTCTTAAGTGCTCTAACAAGAGTTGTGAGTGTGAACATCTGTCTCAGCACGCACATGCCTTATTTTCGCTAGGAAGTGTTTGCCCTCCAAATACTGATGGGCTGAAGTCGCTTTTATTTATTTTCTGTCAGACCATCACATTGCACCACAAGGAGACAGAACAGTTTCTGAGCTTGGGGACATGAAGGAACCAGTGGGCTTATTTTGATTATGTGCCTGTGAGTGACGCAGTCCAGGACAGCTCCAGGCAAAGAGCCCTGAGGTGGGAGACCGCATCCAGGCTGAAGGTGGTTGTCTGCATCTCCTGGGTAGGTGGCCACCAGCCTTCTCCTGCAGGACAAGGTAGACGCACGGTGCCTGGGCTGGTGGTGAGTTGTGTGAGGACCCCTGCAGGACACAGCCAGAGACTGTGATGTAGCTCCCGATGCCAGCGGCTTGGGGAATCAAAAACAGAATTGAGACACAGTCAAGGAACAGAACTCCACCCGCTGGCTCATGCAGCCCAGTACTTATCAGGGCTGACCATGCACCAGACCAAGACCAGGACAGTGGGTCCTGAAGTCCTCCCTGCTCAGACTTCAGTGTGAAGAATCACCTAGAAGTCCCATTGAAAGAGCAGATTCTCACAATCCAGAAATCAGGATTGACTGGCAGAGGCCCCAGGTGGCCCCGTGCAGGCGGCTGCCAGACCACACACTGAAACACGTGAGACTTGAGATGAAAGATGAGCGTGCTCTTATTTGTTTATGTCTGTCTTCCTTCTCCAGACTGTAAGATCCCGAGACCAGGGGCTGGCAGATTTTTCTGTAAGGGTCCAGATAGTAAATAGGGTGGGCTCTGCGGGCTAAGAGATCTCATATGCTGCCATTGTAGCAGGGACACCGTGCACACACACGAGCACACGGGTGTCCCTGCTCTGCACAAGGGGCTGTGAGCTGATCTGGTCAGGGCTGGGGTTTGCCAAGTCTGCTTTGCCCGGGGATCTGGGCTTCTTCAGCTTGCCTCTCCCCCAGCACAGTGCCTGGCAGATGATGCACGAGTGGCCCTAGGTCTTCCTTCAGGGACACATGTTCTGGTGGAGAAGACAGGCAGCTTTATGGTAGTCCCTCCTGCCGTGTAGGAGGTGTGTACCCGAAACAGAGCGAAGACAGAGGTAGGGGCGCCAGAGAGAGCCAGCAAGGGCACAGGATGCCCAGTTAGCCGGATTTCAGCTAGACTGTGAATAAATTATATCCTAAAAAGGTATTTGTTGCTTACCTGAAATTCAGATTTAACAGCACCTTGCTATGGTTTGGATGTGAGGTGTCCCCAAAAGCTCACATGTGAGACAGTGCAGGAAGGTTCAGAGGAGAAGTGATTGGGCTGTGAGAGTCGTAACCTAATCAGTGAATCGATCCCTGATGGGATTAATTAAAGTGGTAGGGTGTGGCTGGAGGAGACTGGAATTGGGGCATGGATTTGGGGTATATATTTTATATCTGGAGAGCAGAGACTCTGTCTCTGTTTCCTAATGATGTGAGCTGCTTCCCTCTGCCACGCTCTCCCGCCATGATGTTCTGTCTTACCTGGAGCCCCAAGGAATGGAGCCGGCCTTCTATGAGCTAAGACCTCTGAAACTGTGAGCCCTCAAATAAACCTTTCCTCCTCTATAATTGTGCTGGTCAGATCATTTAGTAACAGCAGCAAAAAACAAGCCTCCTACATACTCTCTGACCAGGAACCAGGAGAAGCGCCCAGCAGAGCTAATTCTGAGCTGAACAAAGAGTGAGCATGTGCCTGGCGGAGGAGGAGGAAGGGTCTGAAAGACAGGGTACGGCATGGGCCACAGCACAGGATCCTGAGAGCCACTTCCTACCAGAGCAGAGGTGTGGCTGCAGAGGTAGCCTGGACTGGGGGCCAGGCTTTGACCAGACAGAGGTCAGACTTGATCCTGTAGACTACAGGGAGGGAACCAAGGTCCCTTAGCAGGCCCTTTGGGTGACACTGATAGAGTAAATCTCATTTTAACCCAGTTTCTCTCTCTCAGGCCACGGGGTTGGATTTTCCTCGTGATGAATTTGCAGATTAAAACTGTGCTCCTCATATTCATGTGCACAGAGAGACTCACACATACACACTCACCCTATGCACACATCCATAAACCCACTCTACACGCACATCACACACTGCACATGTTCACAAACACACTACACACATTCATACACACACACCAATCATTTCTTTGTGGGACTTTGCCATCAGGAAGAAGTACTCAGTAAGAAGTTGGAAATGTGTTTCTGAAATGGAAGAGAGAGAAACTAGGGAGCCATTACAGGAGACAAAGTCCCCCAAGTCCTATGTGTGGACAAGAAAGTAGGAGCTCTTCACTGGGAAGAGCCTCAGCATCTATAGGGTGGCCAGAGGAGGGGCGAGCAGAAGAGACTGAGATAGACAAGACAGGGTGGTTAAAAAAAAGAAATGGTGACGATTTTAACCAGAAGCTTAACCAAGAGGACAGTATGGAGGTAAAGAGGAAGAGCAAGAAGACTGAATGAGGGCCTTGGGTCTGGCAGTGCAGTGGCCACACTGTCCAGCCAGGGTCTGCCCAATGGTGAGCCCTGGAGACACACTATATTTGCAGCCCTGTTCTGTTCAACACTTTTGATTAATGCTACAAATGAGGACATGGCTTCAGTTAGCCAACAAATATTCCTTGAGCACGTCTCTGTGCCAGGCTTGTCCTAGACAAGAGCTCAGAAGCAGAGGATGAGATAAAGCTAGAAGGGGCTGAGATTAATTCTGATGAGGGCGCTCACAGCATCACAAGCTTTGATAAATAGGCCGAGGGCGAAGCGAGCACATTGGCAAGCCAAACTGATTGCCCTTGTGGGCCACTGAATTAGCAAATGATAGTAAATGCTCACCCTGAGTTCTTCCAGGAAACTGCCATTCTGAAGTAGAAGAAAGTCTGAATAAGTAATTATTTCCAACAAGTAGTTTAGTAACTCTCAAGAACCAAAATAATTCATACTTTGCTAACATCACTGCCACTCTGAGCATTTTTAGGAAATGCTTTATGGAAAATGTAATCTGATTTGTAACTAATATATCAATCAGCTAGCAATAAATTTTGTTTCTGTGCTGCGGATGCACTTGCCTTCTTCCCAGATTCGGCATGCTCTTCACAACATTATTTACAGCATGACTTTGCTTGGTGACCAAGTATCCAGAAAGCCGACATGGGTTCAGATGCTGGCTTGGCCGATAACCAGAGCCAAGACTCAGGGAGGATTGCTCCATTTTTAAGCCTTGGTGTCTGACGTGGTAAAATGGGCATAATAGTGTCTGTCTCGAAGGATGATTAAGTTAAACTGAGTAATCTAGCAACTGGTGCCCGACCAGTGTCCAATGCCGTTCACTAGGACAAGCAGTCTCTGTCTTGCCTCTGGGTACTAGGCAAGGTTTTCCTGATGCTCCAAGGACAGGGTTCAGTGCAGGGCTCTGTGCAATAAATGAAAAATGAGTTGGAGGAGAAGGGACATTCTGCCAGCATGGACCTGACCACAAACTGCAGCTCAGAGGCCATCTGTGAGATGCTGGAGCCCCAACTGGACGGGCTATCTTTCTCTGCATGCCCGGGGAGCCACCTGGAGCATGGTCGAGCCCTGCAAAGCAAGGTGTATATAGATTTCCTACTAGGTGCCATGCATGCTGAGAGTTTTATATTCCTCTAGCACCTCTCTGAGTAGGGAAGGATAGGCTAGAAGATGAAGTGGCCCTACTCCAAGCCCTAACCAGTGCCTGCCATGACTGGCTACATGTCGAGTCACCTTTGCCATGTCTGTCCCTAGTTAGTTCTAGATGCCTAGGAGCAGAAGAAACAAATTCAAGGGGTCACACTCTGCAGCTTTCCACATTTGGGTGAGTCTCTGGCTGGGGAGAGGGGACAAAGGGCTACCAGTAAACAGTTGGGAACACAATCTGAAATTATCATTGCTTTGATTAATTTTAGTCACAATAATTGTTTTTATTTCAACCAATGATAAAAGAAGATGTGAGATTTTTCCTTAGCGAAGAAGATATTGATTTTAAATGGCAGAGGAATCATTGTACTCAATTAGGTATCTTTGGGGCAAAAGGCAAGTCTTGTGACCAAAGGAAGGCTCAGTGTTCCTCACACACAGTGAATGAATGAATTGACGAGGGACTAGGTAAATGCAGCACACAGAGCTCAAATTCCCTGAGTGCTCAGGGATCCTGGCAGAGAGAAGGGGACACATGAGAGGTGGCCTTCCATCTGTTTGCCTGAGAGTGTAATGGGTAGGGAGGAGAAAGGAGGAGTCACTGACTACTAAAGAGCACCTGGAGGACAGTTTGTCCCATCTGCAGAGAATGTCACCGAGCCGTACCAGGGAGCCCACACCATGACACATGACAACCAAGGCAGAGGAAGGGGCAGTGAGACGCATCAAGGAACTAGAGTCTCCCCTCTGGAGAACACCAGGGCAGCAATGTCCTGGATAGAAACAAGTCCAGGACAGAAAGCATGTGAAGTACACTGCCCCTTGGAGATCCCGAGCCTCTGGGAGCTCAGCCTTCCTCAATTTTGCAGTAACAGAATTTAAAACAAACTCATCCACTCAGAGCTGGGCCCTGAGCAAAATCAACAGAGACAGTCATCAAAACCAATGTGGAAACACCACTTGAGAAAGGGCGCACACAATCCCAGGTCCTGGAGAGCTCCATGGGTGCTTGGTTTGACCAGATGGGAATCCCCACTCTCCCACTCAAGACCTCTGCTGGGACATCATACGCTCAGCCAAGGTCCCCATTGATGGCTGAACAACGTGGACTGTTCTCCTTGTGTGAGCCCCGGTGCACCCGTTGGAGTGGCTGGAGTCAAAAGTACCAGGGGAGAAACTGAAAATGGCATTGGGGAGAGATGGGCGGCTGGAGGTTGGAGAGGGCACTCCCTGGGTTGGGGCCCTCATCTCTCCACCGTGATATCCTGTGAGCCCTTGTTACCCTACCATCCAAAGCTGTACTGAGCACCTGAGCTTCACGGTGATGACTTTTTTTTTTTTTTTTTGCGCTAAGTCTTCAAGATCCAGTGTGCACTTTAACTTGAACTGCATGTTTTAACTTGGACTAGCCCTGATCCAAGTGCCCAGAGGCCACTTTGGGCAGCTGGGTGGTGTAGCTAAACCATTTCTGACTCCAGTAATTCAAGCAGGTTCCCATGTCTTCCGCCGAGTGCCACAGTGAAGCAGATGGCTGGCCAGCAATCAGGCCCGAGATGGAAACGATCTTTAAGCATCAGAACTACTCACTGAACAAGATGTGGCTTCATCTAGAGGTGCTGCCAGACATGCCGGTGGGTGGCAGAGTCCCCTTGGCCATGGCATACATGTTAGGTCCCTGAAGTTTAATGGTCAGCTTCCTCAGCCTGTGTCTTCGGAGAAGGAAAGTTAAGTATAAACTTCACACACCTCCACTGGGTGTGTGGATAAAATTTCAGCCCAGGGGTCATTTTCAAGCAGAATCTAGAAATTATAGAGCTGTCTGCCAAGTTCAAATCCTGACATAGTTAGGGTTCTGGAACCTTTGATACATTACTTGATTTCTTAAGCCTCTGCTTCCTCATCTGCAAAACAAAGACTATAATAGTTCTCCATTCACAGGGTTGTTTTTGAAATTTAAGTAACTGTAACAAAGCACAAGAAAGAAAATATACTTAATTCACTCTTCCATTCTTCATTAGGAATAGCATGGGGTAGAGAAATAAATATTTGCTGGTCACAAGAGGGCTAACCATTGTTGACCCCAGTGGATATGCTAAGGAATGAAGATGTCCCGGGCCCAAGACTTTTCACCCTGCCCAACCCTCGCCTTGAATCTCTGAAACAAGCCCAGTGGACAATTCCCTGTCACTCTTTAAGTCTGTCATTGAGAAGTCGGGGAGGGATGTCAGCTAGTCACAAGAACATTGGTGTGAGGGTGTTTTCTTCACTTTTTCCTGCATGGAGAGGTCCCAGGAGTGGGGCTCACACAGCAGAATGGGGGCTCAGATGCAGGGAGGGGTCAGCTGGCCATGCACTCGTTCATGGACAGTAGGCGGCCCCCAGGGTGCTCGGAGAGGTTGATCCTAGAAAACAGACGTGCGCAATTCCCTGTCCCGTAGCATGGCTGGGAAGAAGGGAAGAACCGCCCCCACGCTGGTGAGGTTCCAAACAGGCTTGAGGTCACGGAGCCCTTGAATGACATCCTAATCTGTGTGTCAACTCGGTTCCCTTCCCAGAAAGGTAAGGGCTTAGAGAGTCATTCCTCACCAAAAACGCATTTTTTAAACCACCCCCCGAAAGAAGAAAGGCAACCTGGGGCGAAAGCATTTTATGAATCGTTTGACAAAGAAAGGAGGGAAGAAGTCCAGGCCTGCAGGATCTCGCCTGCCAGCGACGTGCTACGCCGCGCGGGAAGCAGGTGCGGTTGTGTGACCCGGTGCATGTGGTTTCCACTGGCCGCGCCCCGCCTCTGCTCCAGGTAGGGAGCTTGCTTCGTGTTTCTTGTGATTCCAGTGCACCCTGTTGGAGCGGTGCCAGAGAACGAGGTGCCAAGCCAGAACATTCTGCTGGACGAGAGATGCTGGATCTTCTCTCTGCTCTCCACCCCTCTGGGGACAGCAGAGCAGGAAACTTCACCCCTGCTGCCTCCGCCACTGAATGCCAATAGCATTCCCTCCAGTGTGGCAAACAGAACTGTCTCCAGACTTTGCCAAGCATCCCCTGGGGTGGGGCGCATCTGGTCTGTGCCCTAGACTTTGGAGGGCAGGAGCAGCCTGCCAGCCTGCCCGACTTCTGGACCTGAATGGCCAAGGAGAATTGCCTGCTTCCCAAACCAGAGAGTGGCAAATCCTCATCTGAAGACTGCCTCTCCCCTAGCTCTTCTTCTCCAGTTCCTCCAAAAGGACAGTTGGATTTAGTAAAGCCATGGGGAACATAAAACAGCCTGGTGAGGGAGTTTCTAGGCCAGATTTGGCCTTCCTGGCTTCAAAGATCACAAAACCTCTCATTTGTTCTCCACAAAGCAGCAATTTCTCACAAGGATACGTTCCTTTGACTCTCTTTTAAAAGTCAAGTACAACTTGGTAACCACAGAGTACAGAAAATACAGGCTTTCTGCAAGAAGCAATTATTCAAAACCCAAAGACTAAAAAGAAAAAAAAATGAGCATGTCAGATCATGTCAGTTACAACACAGGAGACAACTCGATTTCTCCACTTATGGGCAACGGAACAGCCGGGTTTGTTTTTTCTTGCTGACTTTGATTATTTCTTAGAGATAGAGCCCAAGCTGTCTGAAACTGTTGACACTAGGTTCCTGACCTTTTAATTTAAAAAACAAGAAGGTCCAGGCTTGGTATTTGGGCTTTTGCTTTAAATGATTGCTCAGCAATCATTACATCCATAATTAGACCTTGCGCTGGAATGTTCCAAAGCCTCATGCATGATTCGCGGGGTCTGTTGAAGCCACAGAAAAGCTGAGCACTTCAGCAATGGTAAGATCTTTCTGGGCTGGCACAGGAAAACTCAGCTCATGGGACATAAATCAGCAACCCTACACTCTAATTTCCACCCTTCACATGTAGCGTGATTATACAACCAAGCCGTACGAGCGTCAAGTCAAAAACCGAGGTTTGCTTGCCAAGGGGAAGCCAAACCTTCAATTCTGTGGTTAATGCCACCTAGGGATATAATTACACCAGCTAATATCATCTTTCTACTTAAAAAAAAAAAAAAAAGGAAAACGATCTTCATGGCCAACATTCATATGAATTAACCATTTTACGTTCAATACCAAGGTTAAGATCAAATTCCTACACTATTCGTATTTAGAAGTTTTAAAGTGAAAAATCAAGCATCTGATAGTAACATCAACATGCTCAGAGCATATCTTCTCCAACTTATTAAATGTTCCTTTCAGAAATATTCTCAAAACACTGCCGCCCATGTTATTAAAGGGATTTCGCTTAAAATAAACGATTGTCTTGGAGCTGTCACGTATGCAGCGGATCCGGGGAGAGTTCAAGCATTTGGTAACTGTCGGTTCTCCTCGTGGGGGCTCAAGGAATCAACATTAAGATATTCATCTAAAGGCAGGCACAGAAAACATTTTTGTAGGAAGGCCCCACCAGATATTTATTGAGAAAGAAAGCTTTGGGGGAGGGGGGGATTGGTCTTTCAAGTGAAAAACTAAATCCTAAAAAGTAAATCAGGCCTTCGAGAATTATAGGAAGAGCTGTGCGTGAATCACATCAAAACCTGCAGAGCGTAATGTCTTCCGACAATACCACAATTACACAAATGCGATACCAACGGAAGAGAGAACTGCAATGAACGGTTTGTTATGAACACCATCCAGGGTGAAACTTCCTGGGCTAAGGCTCTCCTATACCAGCACACTCTCCAGTCCCTGTGGGGGCCACTCCCCCACCTGAGCTGACACTGACTTAAGGCCCTCACCCACCTCCACGTGTGGCCCATGAGAGCACATGGGCAGCTTCTTAAAAGCTGAACTTGGACTTACTGTGCAACTCAGTAATTCCACCCCATATATGCGTCCCAGGGAAATGAAAACAGCCGCCCGAGACTCACACAGCAGAATTCATTGCAGTATTATTCATGCTAGCCCCAAAGTGCAGCCCAAAGGTTCATCAACCAACAAATGGATGAATACCATGTGGCATTTTGTAGCACAGTGGAATATTATTTAACTATAAAAAGGAACAAAGTTTATCCATGCTACATCATGGAAAAACTTCAAAAACATAACGCTAAGTGAATGAAAGATGCCAGCACAAAAGGCCACCAACCATATGGTCCCATTTAGAGGACACATCCAAAAGAATACAGATTTGAATTTAAATAATTTCCCCCAAACCTAATTAATTGTCTCCTTTCCTTCATCATTCTTAAGTTTAGCACCATGCCTAAGAGCAATTTTTAAATCTACTTCTGAAGGTATGTTACTTCCTTGTTCCAAGATGAGAAGTACAAACTTACCAGAATCCACCCAACAAGACAAAACTATGCCACTTTAATGTGCAAGGAGAAACTCCAAATATTGCAAAAAATACAAAGAACTCTTTTTAAAGAGGTAATAGTACCATTAACTTCTGTCTTCTAAAGTGTTTGCTCCAAATTCTAATCACCGTTCTTTAAACATCTCACCTTGGACTCTTCTGTTGAGAAGCAATGAGACGTTAAGCATTTCAAAGTCTCCCAGGATTATCAAGGAACCAAAAATAAATCCCAAATTGCCTTTTAAGTGTGAAATGTGGTTTTTTTCCACTCGCAGTTGAAAAATGGCTGCCGAGATTGTACTCAGATTTTCCAAGCTATAAATCTCTCTCAAGTAAGGACTAGGCAAGGACATTTTTAGCCTCAAAGAATATTTTTGTCAGAAAGATATGACTAAAGGAATTGGGGAGCTGGGATGCTCTCTGTGCATTGCCTGGGCATGCTAACCAGGGTGGTAACACAAGGTCATTACTAAAGAATCAAAACAACAAAAATAACAACAACAGCAAACACCTAGAAAAACGCATGCCATCCAATCAAATCCAACGAAAACAGTATCCATCGAGAGCCATAAAAATGTCCGTGCCCTTTGGTTCAGTGACCCCATTTTTAGAAATTTATCCTAAAGAAAAACAAACCACAGCAGCGTGATTTATAACAGGAAAAGATTGTGGGCCACCTCAACTTGCAACAATAGGAATTGGTTAATTAAATTATGGCACATCCTTTGATGGAGTGCTAGGTCTCTATAAAGACTAACTATAAAAGACATGGAAATGCACTTATGATATATGATATAACTTTAGATATAATGGGGAAAGGATAAAATATATGTACCCTATAGTAGTTATGCTAGTAAATGTATCTGTATGGAAAAGGACTTGAAGAGACTACATAAAAGTATAAATCACCATGTTTGGATGGTGGGCCTTAGTTCTTCTCCATGTTCCCGAATTGCTGAAATGTTATCATAGTCTTTAGAAAAAACTTAAGCCAAGCATACAAGTTTTATGGTAAGCAATTCCATTAATCAAGGTATACCATCACTACTGACTGACTACACTCTTCCTTGGCTATTTACGTCAAAGCAATGGCCATCAGAGAGCCCTCAGTCAAGAAGCAGGGAAAGGAAACCCCAGCTCAGCTATGAGTCCAACTGTGATTCCACCATAAACTCAGTGGTGAGAATAATTTTCTGGTCAATAGAAGTAACAGAAGAGGCTCCTTCTGCTTTCTGAATGCTGCACATGTACCTCTCACTTTTCCCACTAAATTTCCATTCCATCTCCTGGGAGGAAATGGCAGAGGAGGAAGATCAGAGCCCTTGTCTACTGAGCCCCTCCCCTTGTCTATTGAGCCCCTCTGGTAACTCACCTATCCACCTACCTCTTCTTCAAGGGGAGTAAGCCTACTCTGGCAAGTTGGGCCTGATAGTCCACCACTCAGAACCACAGAGTCTAGGATGGGCAACACCATGGGTCAACTTGACTGGGCCATGCTACCCACATATTTGGTCAAACGTTATTCTAGATGTTTCTAGGAGGGTATTTTTTTAGATAAGATTAACACATTGATAGACTTTAAGGAGATTATCCTCCACAGTAGGATAGGTGGGCCTATCCAAAGAGCTGAAGGTCTCAATAAAAAGAAGACTAACACCTTGGAAAAGAAAGACTTCTGCCAGCAGATGGCCTTGGACTTGAACCAAAACATCAGCTCTTCCCTAGTCTCCAGCTTGCTGGTCCACCTTGCAGATGTTGGACTTGCCAGCCTCCATAATTGCATAATCCAATTAAAATAAATTTCTGTACATATACATATACATAGTACATATATGACATACATATGGTTGATATTATGCACACACACACATACTATCCACAACCTTTCAGTGTTGCTTCTCCTGAGACCCCTGGCCAGTAGAGCCCTATTTCCTGAAGGATCACATGTGCTGTCACTTGGCCCAGAAGCAGTGTTCATAAGACATTTGTGGAATGAGGAAGGGAGGACTGAGCTGCCCGGGGCCCCAGAACAGAGCCCTCTCAGGCCAGTTGTTCATAGGCCTCTGGGAAACTCAAGTGATTAAGACGGTGGCAAAATGATCAAAGTTCCTAACTCAGAGAGCTCCTGCCTCTGGAGCTCTTCATGACCCACTGATGTTTTACGTATGTTAAGGAATCACATTTGCCACTCCACTCCCCAAACCTGGTTCACCTGCCTCTGAAAGCGGCAGGAACACACCTGAGGCCATCTTCGTCAAAACCAGTGAGGTCACAGCTCTCCTGTCTACCAACGCCGATTCAATATGAAGTCACAGCAATCACAGGACTCGGTGTGCTTCTTGGACGTCCGCCTTCCAGGTGAACATCTGTGGCGGTGCGCCCACTCTTTCCCTAACTTAGATGAACACTCAGTGCAACAGATGACGACCCCGCTTTTCTCAGTGTCCTTTCCGATGAACCCCGCTCCTCAGTGATGTGTTAAGGACTTCAACATTTCAAGACACATATCTGCTCATGTTAGTATTTAATCTAATTTTAGTATTTAACTTTCTGCCCCTAATTTTTGACGATCCTCATCCTACAGTTCGGTCCAAGTTACACATTTTTGGAATTTTAAAAATTGCCCTTATAAAGTTTTTCTTTTAGTGGTGAAAACCAAAGTTCTGATTTTAACACAACCTTTTACATAACTGGTTTAAATTAGCAAAGTGTACCAGAAGCACACTGGTTTGCAGTTTTAACATGTTTTTACTGAAAAGGATGATTCTTACTTACATGAGTAATTGGCCTAATGGTTTTGCTGTCCCAAAGCCAGCTTGCCCTCAGGCACGCACACCCGGGCTCAGCGGGGTGTAGAAAAGCACCTTTCGGAGGCCCCACTCAAGGCCCAGGATTTGAGCACCTTCGTGCGTAGAAAATAAAGAATAAAAATCTGTACTTTTCATTCTCTTCATTTTCCCTCAGTGAAGACTGTTCTGAAGCTCAGTCTTAAGGAAAAGAGTCAAGAATCAGTCTCCTTTGGGGGACTTGCTCTGTCATGGAATGAATGAGGGCCAGTCTTACCTAAGGTCATGTGACATTTATGCTTTAAGGAAGCCAGTCCACCGCTGGATAACAACAGAAAAGCCAGTGCCCTTACTTCCCAGGAACACAAACCCTGCGATGAAGATATCGTTGCAAAGGGCCAAATATCTACTTCCCTCCCCATCCCCCATGGGGTAGTTTGAACTAGGTCTATGGCCTCTGACGCCAGCTCACCTTCCCGAGGCCACATCCTCCACTAGATCAGGAGTTCTTCATCCTAACTATAGTCACGCGATTGCAATTGTCCAGGGGGACTATCACAAGGCAGGACTGCTGAGCTCCTCACCCCCCACCCAGACTAGTTAAATCTGCATTGACAGGGCGGAGTCCGTGTCCTTTCCAGTGGATCAAGTAGAATGCTCAGAGGCACAGGCCGAGGGTTTTCTAAAGAACCCCTTGAGATGAATGTGTAGACTTCATTGACCAACGGAAATGTCGAGTATCTGCAAATTAGGCCAAATGTGGGTTGCTTTTTTCATAAAATAATTTCTCTTGGGGATTACTATGACATGAGCAGCAGCTGACCCATGCTTCATGACGTCAGTATTTGCATTATGTTCACAAATGTGTGCAAGTCCTGTGACTCCCAGCTTCACTCAGATACTGTTATGCCACCCAACTTGGGTACAGCAAACTGGTTTTAGGTTTTCATGGAATTGATGTAAAATGACATACCATAAATAAAGATGTATTTGTGTTTGGTTTCTGGAGGAAAAAAAAAGAACACCTTGAGAATCGGTTGAAATAAACCTCCTTTGAAAACTGCCCCCAACATATTCCAGGCCCTACACTTCACTGCCCAGGTAACTGAGAGACCCTAAGCTCCAGGGGTTCCTCCACTGCACCCTCAAAGTAATTTTCTAAAATGACAAGCCTTCCAAAGAATTCCCCAGAGGTTCATGTGTACAGCAGTTGAATCACTGTTGTGTTGAGGGTTTTTTCCCCTAAAAACACATATGTCCTTCTGTTTCACGGTCTCACTTGGCACCAGGTACCCAGTTCATGTGCCCATCAGATTAGCTCGAATTACATGCTTTCACTGCTCCACAAGCTAATGCAAGAGACCTACAATTACCTGGGGGCTGGTTTAAGCCCTAAATGGAACTAATGTCTGCCCCGACCAAATGCCTCAGGACCCGCTCTTTTTTCCCCACTGTAAATTGCTATTTTTATAGGCTGTTTTCCAGAAGTTGAACCCCCAAACAAGTTGGAACTGCAAGCCTACTAGATTCTGCTCACAATCACTGTTGAGCCTTTACCACTTATACTATGTACGAAAGCTCAGCAAAATGCACAGCACTGTCCTCACGGGGGAGGACAGAATTGTTACCCCCAATGTGATCTCATTCGAGCCAATATAATAGCAGAAGTGAGAGGAAAGTGCCTTCCGTGGTGGGTTCCAGGCGTCAGGGCCTACAACGGCATGATATCGCCTGTTTGCATCTGCATATTGAACAACTAACTCATGTCTGAGGAAAATGAAATCTATTTGGCACTCAAGTTGAAAATACCAGGGACGTTAGAAAATTCCAGCGCCAGTTCTCAAATGATGACAGGGTACACAAATTTGTTCTGGCTGGTGAAATTGTGCAAACTGCACAAAGAGAAAAAGATGAATGGATAATACGCTTGATTCTTGCTTATGGGCCCCCATGGAAAAGTAGCCTGATATCAGTATTACATTACCTTTCATTTCCATCAGCAACGAGTTCCACTGTGTCAGTCCCTCAGAGGGACAATCAGATAAGACCCTACCCAGTGCCTGTGGAATTTGCTGCTCCTGGCATTTAGCACTGAAAGAGCAAAAGGAGATCTGGCAGAGCCAACTGTGCCTTCAGAGGCCGGAGGGAGGGCACCCTGTGTCTTCTGCGGAGCTGCAGGTTTTGCTTGACCACAGGTCACATTCCCTCACTGCCGTCGTAAAAGCCAGTGGAGGCAGCTCTCCCTGATGGAAACTGGAAGTGGGAAATGGGGTCCCGAGCTTAGATCTTCACTTGCCTGACTCCAAATCCATGTCTTCTGCAATGACTCAGACCATTACCTCCCTGAGAGTCAGATTCTTGGCCTGACATCCTTCATTGTATAATCAGACTGCCATTTCCTTGGGCTGGACTTGGTTATCAAACCATTCAGAGTGGAGGCATGGTCAGTGGTGGATTATACAGAAAGTAAAAAAATATTCACTGGATTCTAAAAAGATGAGCACCTTTATGCTACTTGAAAAATACCCATTTCTCTCTCACTTTAGGATTGAAATATACTTGAAATGGTGGTTCCCTCTGGGGACCCATGAGTCCACTTGTCCAGGAAGCACATCCTAAACAAAGAGATGGTCTCCACCATGTGGCTATGACAGTTCTCAATATGTGTAGATGATATCCTAATGGAACAAGCAAATTCATTTGAAAGCATTTCTTAATTTAAAATAGCTTTTTGGCATTATGTTTCATTAACATTTGATATTATCAGTGAGCACCTGCACAACTTTTTGAAATTAGGAACAGATCGGCCACATTTGGAATGGCTGAGCTAGGGGTTCATCAGATTTCATTATCGTCTGAAGTTACTTTCAGATCCCCATCAATATCCCTTTGAAAGTCTGGGAAACAAAAGATGCTGTAGCTTTACTATCCCTGTTCCACACATTGGGAGCGACACCCCATGATGAGAGTCATCCTGATGCCATTGGGAACAGCATCCAGAAATCACAGTGACCTGCCCAGTGGTGGGGGTCCTTGGGTTCCTGAGCTGGGGCGTGCTCTCCTCCAGCACCCAGCCTACTTCCTCACAGCACCTCCTGTTTGTCACTTCCATAGGACCAAGTTCACCTTGTCTTGAGTAACAGCTAAGAAGGCAGACTTCGGAGTTGGGCTGAATTTGAGCTCCAGCTCTCCTCACAAGCTGTGGTCATCTTCCCCTCTCTCAACCTCTGGATGCTCATGGGAAAAACGGGTTCCCAGTGAGCTGGGCTGGAGAGGCCTTCACCTCATGGTCAGTGTCTGCCCTTCACCCTGGCTGTTTCTTTTACACTTCCCTCCTGACAGTTCATCCAACTCTCCTTGACAGACCCTTTTGGAAACATCTCCAAGCTGGGCACTGACCACAGCATGGTTCTGGTTCTGCTTCTTCCAAAAACTTGCCACAACTTAATTTTTTTTTTTTAATCCTCTACATTTTCAAGCTTAGCTACATAGTTGTTCACAATACAATGCTTTAGTTTTCTGGATCTTTCTTTATAAGCCTTGGCTATTCATGTCCAGGTAGAGAACCTGCTCCCAAGTTGCCTGCAGAGGCACAGTTGACCACGGCCTGAACATATGTGCATATGCCTGCCACACCCCCCACACACACACACACAGGAACACATCAGAGACCTGTCAGCAGGTAATTATCTTCCATGCTGATGGCTCTGAATTTCTGGGTGCCTTCCAGCTACCTTCGCTCAGCAAACCTCCCTTCCTGTCCTCCCCAGCTGCTCCTGACTCCTGGGGCCCCAGGGCAGCGGACCAGCTCAGCCATTCAGTCATGCCTCTTCTTGCCCCTATAACGATGTGCTGCCCTGAGCTACACAATTTCCAGAACAAACATGTAAGATAATTTACAGCCAACCCGGTGCAGGAGTAGAAAGCTATCTTTCTGTAAAGTCAGTCCAACTGCTCTTATTAATTAGCATTTTATTGGCCAAACAGTGCTTGCCCAAACACACCGGGACTATTTTTACCCAGGCTGTCACTTCGCAGGTGTGGCTGGCAGTGGAGTCTGGGCCTGTGTGGAGTCATCCTACACGGGGATGGAGGGGACACACAGGTGTGGGCTTGGTGAGCTCAGACACCTGCGGGCTGCTCCCTGCCCCTCTCTCTCTAAGCTATCCTCCACATCGTGCAGGGGGGGAAACCGCTGGGGGTTTGGAAATGGGGTCGGGCAGGAGAGTTCACGCAGCCTGGATTCCTCAGCAGCGGGACTGTTGCGATGTGCACATCCTGAGGGAACAACAACAACAAAACGACAAGCCAGAGGGGCTGCGTGGCTCTGCAGAGCTGGCCTGACACAGGCAGCTCTCGGGGTCAGCGGGTCACTGCTCCTGCTGCTAGTCAAACTGTGTGGACTCTCCTTCCCTTGGCCTCATTGTTCTGCAGTCTTCCCGCATTTGCATGATGGCTAAATGCCTCCCAATTTGACCTTGTTAAGGAAAATTGCACTCATTTGGCACTTTGGGGATAATAAGCAATTTGAAAAGCAAGGTGTGAGAGCATTGTGACTATTCTGAAGTCGTCGCCTAGACTACTAAAACTTTTGATCATTCTAAAACTTTTGTGACTCTCACTTTCCTGCCTCTCCTCCTTCCATCCTCAACCAACCAACCAAAAGAACATTGCTTTTTGTTTTTCCTTCATGCTTTCAGACAACTCTACTCAATGTGTGTTCAGGCCGAATACACCCCTGTGGCTACTTGCAAGAGAAACAAACCCCAGCATGAAAATACCAAGGCTTTCCTCTTTTCTTATGTAAATAAATCTCCAGATGGCTCATTTGTAGGACTGTGTTTACTAATTCTTGTTTTCTTTCTAGACAATCTGTTCCCAGTAACCATTTTATCATTGAAATTTAAGGTAATGCTTACAATTCCATCCAATGAAAAGCCCATCAGAAGACTCCTCCACCTGGGGTACAACTTGGTGGTACCAATGCCACACACACACACACACACACACACACACACACACACGCGTGCGCGCACCATCAGAAGAGCTGGCAATTTTTCCTGCTGTTGTCATTGTTGCTGGACAGAGATATTTGTAGTGACAGTCAGAAGAGAATGATCAATTTGGAATAGCAGTGCTGGACTGGGCCGGAGGCTGCTCTAGTTGAGGAATGGAAAGTCACGCCTTGAACTTCTTTTCCCTCTCTGGGGATTAGTGCTCTGGGAGACATCACCAATCACTGCTTTTCCCTGGAGCTCAGAGGTGATCTCAGACATGTTTTCAACAGCCTAAGTCATTAACTTCAATCACAGTTGGCATGAGCAATCACAATGGACAGGTAAGATGATACACCTTTGCCATCCCTAAACCCCTTACTTTACCGACCAGGTAAGATTGGGGACATGGGAATGATGTCACACAATGTCTCTCAGGTAATTAGGAGCATTAATTCTTCTGCCAAGAAATTCAAATAGGGAATTATGACACTGGATGAACCCATAGTAGCTCAACCACTGAGCCACATCCCCAGTCCTTTTTATATTTCTGTTAGAGACAGGGTCTCACCGAGTTGCTTAGGCCCTCACTAAGTTGCTGAGTCTGGTCTCAAACTTGCAATCCTCCTGCCTCAGCCTCCTGAGTAGCTGGGATTACAGGTGTGCAGCACTGAGCAAGCTCAAGTCCTTCTTTTCACTACCTCAGCTGTGATTATTTCCTTCATCTACAAGGACAGGGGACATATCACAGTAGCATTAGTGCATCTGACTTTGATGACAATTAGAAATAACAGGTTTCTTGTAATATCCAGTGGTGTGCTTCTCAAAATGTCACTTCTGCTCATTGCTAATTCTAGATCATTGTAGTTATTGAGCCTATGATGAAACCTTATCTTTTAATGTATTAAGAGGCACAGTTATTACTGTATCCAAATTTTTTAAAACTATTTTGATAATTATACATCAATATGTTTGACTTCCTTTGTAGTTCTGTATATTTTACTTTACATATTTAGGCAATGTTCTAAGAAGGGATCCAAAACTTCCTCAAACTTCAATAGGGTCCATGGCACAAAACCTACACGCTCACCCTCACGTTACTAACACACAAAAGGGCCTCACCATGAGACCCCTGCCATCTTGGATGGGCTCAATACTTACCCCCATATCTAATAAGGGATTTTTAAATTAAAAATTATTCATGTTGAGTGAGCGGGGGAGATGGGAACATTCAGTTGCATTTCCAAGTTTCTCTTCCCAGGTGAGAATGGTCCAGTTCAATAGCACAAACTAGGCTCCTGATCCTGTGTTCCCCATGGTCTCAGGGACACTGCAGCAGATGTCACCATTGATACTCTGGGGGGTTGGTGGTGAGCCTCGAGTTCTTCCAGACTCCAGGGCCCAGCTAGAGAGGGTGCCACTCTGGGCCATGGATGAGTCTCCCCATCAGCCCTCTGTGCCCAGATTCAACTCTGGCCACACATGACCCTACACAACCCTCTGCTTCAGAGTCACAACAGGCCCAGCCACCTGGGACTGTCATCAACTGCCATGGGGTAGATGAAGAGGGGGCTCATGAGTCAGAATCAGTGAAAACACACTGTCTGATCTCACTGTGCCAAACACCACTCCAGCGCCCAGGAAACTCGGGCCTGGCCAATGCGAGATCAGAGGCCCCAGCAAAAGGAAAACTTGTTTTGGAACGTGACATAATGAGACAGTGGGGCCCCAGGGAGCTGGCAAGACCCCAGGAAAAGGCAGCTCCTGTCTCCCTCAGTGCCACAGTGTGCAGGAGCCCTGGCCTGGGAGTCAGAGTCCCAGGTGCCAGGCGCTGGGCCCCAGGTCCCCTGTGCCACAGGAGGTGACTTCCCTGCTGGGACCTCATTTCCCCCACTGTGACATTAAGGGTCAGCCACAAGAGCCCTTTCTACTGGACACCATTGCTCTGCTCATGTCCCTGATTGCTACCAACACTCCACACCCAGATGGCCCAGATCAAGGGGAAGCAAGACGTGAGAGGGGCTCCTGCCCTGACCCCCTTTTCTTTCCCTTTATGTTTCTGTATTTCTCAAGAAATTGGACTGCCACGTTCTCCCGCCTAACGGGTAAGAATTTCCCCTCCCCGCCACGCTCTCCCCTTCCCATCACATCTTGTCGTCTCCATTCTGCTTTGGGTTTCAGCAATTTTAAATTCCCTGGCCTGGAGTCAGCGCTTCTATCAGAACCAACGTGGCTCCAGACTGTTCTACCCCATTCGATGCAGGAAATAAAACAAAGCCAGGCTTGTTCCCAGTGTGATAGCTGCAAGTTTAGGGAACGGGGGCTTCAAATCTTTTCACGATTTTGTTTTGGCACCAGAGCGTCTGTGTTTAATTCTGAGTCTCCTGCCAGACTTGGGAAGCCGAAGTGATAATATCAACATGCGGGGAGATGGAGAGCGCCACCGCCAGCGTCTCCAACACGGCGGGCGGAGGGAGGGACGGGGGGCTGGGGCTTCAATGCACACGGACGCACATGCGCACAGGGACACTCTCACATACAGAGGCACATCCCTCAGTCACGTGAACACACCCACCGGTGGACATGAACATACAGGCAAACACACAGGCACGCACACATGGACACGGGCACCCATCACACCCATCACACACACTCTCGCATTCTCATTTACACACCCAACACCTCCCCGCACAGTCACGATCATTCCCACTCAACCACACAGACGCACAGCCATGCACACATGCACAGGCGCACACATATGCACGGGTGTGCACGCTCGTGTGTACCTCACACTCATGCACCAGCAAAGGAGCACAGGGTTGTCACAGGTGAGCGGTCACAACTGACCCCAAGCCCAGGACCTGAGAGGAAGCAGTTCTGATCACCAGGCCCATCCTGAAGTTCAACCAACTCAGGATGAACTGTTCTATGGAGACATTGACTCTTCTGGGTTCTGCAGTTCAGCAGCCGTGGCAGATGGGACGCGGGAGCAGGCTGCGGTCAGTCTTCAGCAACTGAGACAGAATATCTTTGGATTATTCTCTGTAGATAACAGAGAGGTCATTAATTTTTTTAGAAAGCAACACGTGGGAATGAGATGGCGTCAGCTGACCTGAGTGCCACCCAGGCCTGTCTGATGACCCACTTCCTCTCCCACTCTTCCTCAGCCAGGCATTCCTGAGGGCCATCCAGGAGCTAGAGACACCCCAGGCCCTAAAGCAGTTCTAAAACCAGGTCCTTGTCCTGGTTCCTGAGGTCAAGGCAGGAGCAGACCCTGGGCCAATAATCGCAGAGAGGGATGTGAAGTGACAACTGGCGAGAGGCCCCAATTCCCTCGTACGGTAAGGTTGGGGAGCAAGACCCCTTCACGCAGGGGCAGAGAGGCTGGGGACCAGGAGAGGTGGACAAGAGGAGCCTGCCACACACCTGGCCCACGTGGGTACCCAGTGACATTACTGTCATTCCTATTGTTATCCAATGCTGCAGAGCACAGACTCCAGGAGGGAAGGCGACGATCTGAAAACTCCCCGGCTCGCACATGTGTGTGCAGCTGGAGGTCTTTGCTCGCCTTTAGCAAGGGAAACAGATTTAGGAGAAACAGGCTATTGAGAAAATAAATAAGATAATGGATGAGTGACGCCAGCAGTGTGCCTGGCACCCAGAAGCTGCCTCATAAGGGGCTGGCTCTGTTCTTATATTTAGCATCCAAGTTGTGCTTGACCCGGTCTCCAGCAAGGAGGTGTGTATACCTCAGAAAGAAAAGAACTTGCCCTGAAGGTGGGAGGGGACCAAACACCCCACAGGGGGCTGCAGAGACAGGAGCCAAGCAGCCTGGGTTGGAGATTACCACTGAAAGATCTGGCCAGGGATAACTAGGACCATTTGGAATCCCCTCTGATGCTGCGGACCAACCCTTGAGAAGTTCTGTGTGAAGATACAGAAAGGAGAACGTTACCGTAGATTTAGCATATCGTGCAGGAAATGGGGTGAAGTTGAGTCTTCTGTCCTTTCTGAACAAAATCCACTGCCAACAGCCTGTGCTTCTCCTAGAGCAGCTAACCCATAGGTACAGGGAGGCAGAGGCGCCCACCAGCCCCAAGTGTCCTGTG
This sequence comes from Glaucomys volans, assembly GCA_020662805.1. Taxonomy (NCBI): domain Eukaryota; kingdom Metazoa; phylum Chordata; class Mammalia; order Rodentia; family Sciuridae; genus Glaucomys; species Glaucomys volans. The sequence continues at coordinate 84,333 of JAJEJO010002228.1, read as the reverse complement.
ATCACCATAAGGGACTGGCTCTCTCTCCTGAGCTGACTACTAGGTTTCATGGGACATCTGCCCTGGTCTGCTCCCAGTTCCTCACAGAGATGGAGACCTACCCTGAAATCCAGTCCAAATGATCCTGGACAGCAGGAGAGCAAGGTCTTCAACATTTATCTGTTTATCCATACAAAACATGGTAGAATCCACTGATTCCAGACTCTGACAAATGCTTGTTTAAATTCTGCTCTGGCAGTGACAAGCAGGGACCTTGGGCAAGTCTATCATCACTGAAGCCTCAGTTTCCTTACCTTCAAAATGGGGAGAATAGGCAGGTACTGGGGGACATGCCTGTAGTATGAGCACCTCAGGAGGCTAAGGCAGGAGGATGGTAAGTTCAAGGCCCACCTCAGCAACTTAGGGAGACCCTGTCTCAAAATAAAAAGGGCTGGGGATATAGCTTAGTGGTAGGGTACCCCTGGGTTCAATGCCTGGTACCAAAATAAAGTGAGGCAAATAATAAGACCTATGCTGGGAATTTACTGTGAGAATTAGATGAGACCATGGCTATAAATAGTGCACCATCTGGCAGGGATGAGTTCTCTGTGAATGTTAGCTTCCAGTTATTCCTTTATGCTCCACCTTTTTCCAGAATAGGGATAGGATAGGGCTGTGTGTGTGTGTGTGTGTGTGTGTGTTGAATAGATCAGTGGGTGAAAGGAAAAAGGGATGGATACACAAAGCTAACCCAGGCATCTCATGAGGACGTGGGCACCCATGGGCAGGCCACCAACATGGCCTGGTGGGCTGCTCCAACAGCCAGCCTTGCACTGTATGTAGGTTCAGGACACACCAGTTGTTCAGCAGAAGTAGGACATTTCCCACTGGTAACATCACATAGAAGTTTCTCCCCAGGACATACTACTTTTTAATTATAAACATATTCCAGTCAATGCCTTATGATCAAAATGGAATTCAAACTATCTCTTATGATGGTGATTTAAAGCTTCTTAATCACTGTAACTTATTTTGACACCCAAGTGAAAAGTCTTCTGTAATGCTTTTAGAATCCCATTTTTATTTAACATTAATTAAAAGGCCACTAGCCATAACATATTAATAAAATCAAATTCCCAAAAGGAGCTCCCAACTGACAGGCTGTGGCTCTGGGCGAGTTAGAGGACCCTGAGAAAAACACAAACCATAATGAAATTTCAACCATGAAAATGCAATCGGCATGACCGTGATCAAGAACGGGCATCTCTCAGGAAGATAACAGATACTTTCAGTAATAAATTTTACGATCGTCATTAGCACGACTCTAGCAGTTTATGGTTATTATGGCTATTTAGCAAAAGACTTTCAAACCCAACAGCCTTGCAGAAGACTGTGATGTTGAGTGGCGGTCCTTGACTATCCTGTCAATACTGGGCCCAAGATACACATTGGGGGGGGGGGGGGGAGTTGGCCCAGGTGGTGTCCAAGTGGTGTCAGAGGCTAACACCAGAGGCAATCCCTGGACAGTGACCAGAAAGGCTGACGTCACTCCCAGAGTTTATGTCCTACAGAGCAAAGGTTGCCCACCAACGCCCTTCCTCAGTAAAGGCAAATGTCAATCACTGTGCAGTTAATTTGATCCCGTGGCCTTGGGGATCGCTAGATGTCCTATTCACAACATCCAGTCCTGCAGCTCAGGCAGCCGAAGATGGAGCTATCTTCTTGGGCAGCTGTGTGTCCAAGGTCATGCCCTGACATCCTGGCCAAATCCACGAACTGAGAGGGACCCTGAGAGATGCACACACATTCTAGTACATCTGCTGGAATCTGGGGTGTTCTCCTAGGAGGTCTCTGCTATGGTTGGACGCCATTTGTTCCCCCAGGGGTTCATGTGCTGCAAGTTTGGTCCCCAGCATCCATGTTGAAAAGTGTTGAAACTGTAAAAGGCGGGGCTTATTGGGAGGTGATCAGGTCACAGGGCACTGCCTTGGACACTAACTTGGGACCCTGAGTTAGTGCTCTTGAGAACAAGCTTGGCCATCCCCAGCTTCTGTGGATTCCTGTCTAGCTGTGTGATCTCCCCTAGCCTCCCACCCATAGGATGCTATCAACCCTGAGGTCCTCATCACAACCTGCTGTTGGTGCTGTGCACTTGAACCTCCACAACTGTAGGCTAACTAAATCTCTTTTCTGTATAAAGTTATCCAAACAGCAGCATAACAGAAAATGGACTAACAGAGGCTTCAACAATTCACTGAACTGCCTCCCCACCCCCTGTTGGACAATTCAATGGAACCCAGATATTTTTAACCTATACTTCATGAACTAAAAACTGTGGCTAAACATCTTAAACACCTAGCTTCTAGCCCATTTCCATCAGAAATCCAATGACTTGCTGAAACAGAGACTGTAATGAATAAAGCTATTAGCCCAGATTCTGGCCCCAGCTTTAAACACCAGTGGCACTAGACAGAGCTCTTCAGGTGTGGGGAAAAGTCTCCACTTGTCTTGGTAGCATGAAGTTCCCATGAAGATCTGTCCTAAAATAATAATAATAATTATTATTGCTGTTGTTTAGTTTCCATCGCAAGTAAGGACTTTTTCCATGCTAGAGATGCCGTTGTCCCAAGACAAGTCTTCCATTCTAACAGCTTAATGACCTCCATTACAGCCCATAAAAATCCCTAGTAAATTTATCTTTAGGACCATCTCTAGAGTCATAGAGAGGGAAAGGAAGAAGGATTTGGACATCCCTTAACTCTACAACTTCATGTAGGGTAAATCTAAATAAATGAATATTGAGTCCAATTCTTGTTGGAGAAGAAACAGTCCTAGCCACTAACTTTGGGAGAAGGAAGGATATTTAGAGATGCTAATTTCATCTGTGAAAGTGCCTGGACACATTAACGTCACCCTGCCCAACCACTGCAATCTCTTCAATCAGGGCCCCCCAGTATGCAGCTTCTCCATGACATGAGACCTCAAGAGAACACAGACCCTCCATTTTTGAGAGTCCCATCCACTTAGGTGGGCAAAGATCCCCAATATCCTGCCTGCAAGCTTGCCAGCTGAGCAGACAACAATGAAAATGAGGAGCAGATGGGATAGCAGAAGTGATGACAGGCCAGCCCTGCCAAGGCACTTGGGCCCCGCCAAGTCACTTGAGAGGGGACCCTATGGTCATATGACCAATGTTTTCACAAATCCATTGAACTTATCCATCTAAATGGTGGCTGCTCTCAAGAGATCACTTTAAAAGGAAGTATAATTGCTCTTTTCCTCAAAATCACTTAGAAATCGACCCATGGTAGACGGTTCCCAAGTCACTTGTAAAAGGGAAAGTTGAAGATTAGGTGAGAGGATTAAATGAGGTTGATCCAAAGCATGCCTACCATGGTGCTCGGTATGTGGTAGGAACCCAGTAGATGCTGGTTTTTATCATAAGTAATACCCTCTGACCTTCTAAGATGTGTTTGGATGCAAGGAAGCACGAGCCCCAACAAGTAGAAGCCGTCTCCCAGATTACTTCCCATCTTATTCCCATGAGGCACTGGGAGCACATGATTCAAATCATGGAAGAAAACCAAAGTCACAGGTTCAATAATGCTACTGTGGCTCAGGATTTCATCAAGGCAAGCTTGGATCCATTTCTTCAGAAGCACAGTGGAAATTATTAATTTTATTCTGAAATCTACCCTGATCCACTCTGAGGGTTAAGGATAATCATTCCACCTCTATTTCTTTATTCCTCCAAGCAGGAGGCCAAGTCACTATGGCACAAATAATACCATGGAGGAAGGTATGTCCCCTTCCCAGGAGGAAGCCTGTCCCCTCCTCCTGGCCATATAGGAAGAAAGATGCATTTCCAACATCTGTGAAGTTTGACTGAGACCATGTGATTCCTGGTGCCATCTTTCTTGTTTCTTTTTCTCTCTCTCTCTCTCTCTCTCTCTCTCTCTCTCTCCTTCTTCTCTCTCTCTACCCCTCTCCTTCTTCCAGGCTGTAAGCATAGACTTTGAGGTAAAATCCAAGGATAGAAGAAACCAAGTCACTACTCAGTGAGGAGGCTCCCCACACCCCCATAGAGCTGCCCAACCAGGAGCATCTACCTTGGATTTTCTGTGAGCCAGCCATAGAATTTTATTGTGTTCCCTGAGATTTGGGGGATTGTTATTAAAGTGGCTACTATGAAGCATACTGATTAATATAATTACCTTCCCACTAAAGATTTGGGAAACTTCCTGTTTGAGAGAAACCATCTCAGATAGGACAGAACCAGGAGGGAAATTGGATCAGCTAAGACCTGGGTAGGACTCTCAAGACTTTTTCCCATCTCAAGCAGTTTGGAGCACTAAGCTGCACTCTAAAAAGTCCCTGCTCTGTGGGGAAGGGCTGCATGCAGGGACAATGCTGAGGAACTTTGTAGATTATCTATTTCCTGCTTCCCGACTAGTTCTGCAGATGGTTGAGGTAAACACAACCATCATAGGAACTCAATTCGAGGGCTAGAATAAAACTGAGATGGAGACACTGGGGCCAGAGAAAGCTGAGTGACTCATCTGAGGCACTACCAGTTAGCACAAGGCCAGGAGCTCATCTCCCAAGGCTAGTCAGCCTGCCCTCTGCCTTTCTGGTCTACAGAACTGAAGCCCCGATTCTTAAGTGAGAGACAGAGAGAGGGTAGATTGAGGTCTATTCTACAGCAGGTCTCAGGTGGGTGGATTGCAGGTCTCAGGTGGCTCCAGGGGATTCTTCACAAACTGGACCTTTGAAATACCATTGAATGGTTGATTCGGTATTGTTGGGTCTTGACTTCAACCAACCAAACAAGCAAGAATCACTAAACAAAGAGATGAGAGAAAAAAGTGTTCTTCTTCAAAGAAGCCATTGCCTGGCTTCCGGGTTGGGCAGAGAATTTCACTACTGAAAGGGCCTTGATTTGACAGAGAACAAATAAGAACCATCTTTGGAAAAGAAAGAAGCTATCTTTCATCATTGCTAAGGCCAGTCCAAATCCTGGTTGAAGTGAGAAAGACAGTTTCCCAAACTGTCTCTGCATGAAGAACCAGCATCTACTAAGTCAGGCCTTGTTAAGTAATAAGGTGTTTTTCAGTTGCAGATTTCCAAGTAATTAGCAATTAATGTGGATGTGTGGCCCCAGGTCCTGGTCCAGAAGAGTCTCCTTATTAAATTAAAGGACACTGACTGCAAACAAAGACAACCGAGTGTGCGTCCCTGCTCCATGAACAGGGAAGCCCTGGTGACCGCAGGGAGAGCAGGAGCGAGCCTGGCTCTGCTCTCTGCTGAGTGACACCAGAATCCAATCCAATCAGAGGCTTGGTCTTTCGGTCAGAGACTGTGAACCTCTAAAACTCAGTCCCCTCTGCACAACTCACTCTGAGGGTGCAGGGAGTTGATGGCTGTCCCCAAAAGACACGTTCAAATCCTCAATCCCCAGAACCTGTCACCATGGCCCAGTTGCAAAGGGTCTTTGTAGACGTGATTTACTTTAGGATCTCAAGATGGGATCCTGCTAGATTACATGATGGTCCCTAAATCCAACAGCAGATGTCCTTGTAAGAGAAGACGAGAGAGAAGAAGTTTAGCCAGGTGAAGACAGAGGGCAGAGACACAGGCGCAGGGCCGGTGAGGCCTGAGCCACCGGAAACTGGAGAAGGCAGGAAGACTCCTCTCTAGAGCCTTCTGCAGGACAGCAGCCCTCCCGGGGCTTGGATGCTGGACTTCTGGCCTTTGGAGCTGTGAGAGGACATTGCTGTTGTTTTCAGCCACCGGGTTTGTGATACTGTGTCACAGCAGCCCTGGGAAACTGATCCGGGGACCACTAGGAAAGGAGACCTTCCCCATATCTGTGAACACCTCAGATCAAGCAGGGGGGCCTCCCTCCTTCCCTTAAAGTAATGAGGAGATACTCAACATGGACATTTAATTATTCCATTCATCAAACATTCGCTAATTGAGATGTCTCACTACCCACAGCTAGTTCACAGTTGAACAGAGAAAGGCAGGACTGGGAAAAACTAAGAAGAGCAGTGTGAGACCCACCAGAGGGAATGCAATGGACGGAGACTGGTGTGGGGGCTGAGCCTCCTACGACGCCTCCCAAGGAGAAGCATGAACTTCTAACCCAAAAATACCAGGGTTGTGAGCAAAATGCCCCTCTGCGTTCCTCCCCTTCGCTTCCGCTCCTGATTCTGGGCAGGCAAGGAGGGGCGAGGGGAGGCAGAGAGAGGATGGTGAATTGGTCTCCGTGGAGGGACAAGGCTCGGATTCTCTCCAAACCCCCTCCCAAGCCATGGTTGGGACACAACTGCCATTGATGCGGGAGCTCCACAGTGATGCCTGCTACTCCACACGGAGGCGTCGCAGGTGCCATCCGGAGCAGGCACACACGTGAGAATCTGTCACCGACTGCGCCCAGCATGGTCCTCGGTTAACTATGAGGACAAAGCGGTGGGGGGGATCCTCCAGAAAACCCACACTTTCCACTTGGTTTTTCTCAGATTGGAAAATGAAAGGCGAGTTATAATCTGCTGAAAATAAACTTTGGGACAAATTTCCAGATTCCGTGCAGGGAAGATCAAATGTTGCAATCGAAGGGAATGAGGATGTTTAATCTAACCGGAAAAGCAAGCTCCACATTGCAGAACAATCAGAATCCCCGCGTCTGCGCTTTTGTGACAGGAAACCACCAACTTGAACACTAGAGACGTTCATTCAGAAATCCAAAGTCTTGGTTTTTCATGGCTCCGGTCCTTAAAAAATAACAGCAGGGGCCAGACCCGCAGGAGCGGAGGTCGCCAGGCTGAGAGCGAGAGGATGTGGAGGTGGGGTGGGCAGATGCCCACAGGACCTCCAGAGTCAAGTTCAAGCAGGGCTCAGGGTCAGTGACCTCCAAGTGAAATCGCACAACTGGTCAACAGCCTCTGACTAAAACCAGTCCTGGGAGAGAGACGACATCCCTGGACATGTCCATAGCACATACTGGCTCCGTCTTTTACTCTCCAAGGAGGACTGAATCCATTTTGCTCAACACAGCATTTTTAGACAATGTGGGTTTTATGGTTTTTGTGAAACAGAGGAAGGAATGAATTGCAAAACCAAATATAACTAGAAATGTCTTTGTAATTTTAAAATAAAATAAATGAAAACAGTTCAGACCAAGTATTGCCCTCCAAGAATGGAAACCCAAACACAATCTCTTTCTGCTAAAATATAGGGGAAGGAGCAGAAATAAATCCAAATGGATTGCAATCCAAAACTGAAACCCAATAAACTCAATGGCAGAAATTAAATACAAATTATTAAAATCTTACCAACCCTAGAGGCTAAGAGTAACATGCACAAAGAAATCTATTGTCCTTTCAAATTTTCATGGGCCAACCTCAAATGTAGATTTTTTTAAAGCTTCCCATTGCTTTGGGAATATAGATGTTTATGTTGTGATAAGCATTTCTATCTAAGAAATCCTGTCTTTAGTAGCAAAAGAACCAATGAACTGCAAATGCTTTGTAAATGCCCTAGCAAGGCGAATCTTAGAGTTGTCTAACTTATTTTTCTTCCAGAGCAAGCGTGGATACAAAATCAGTGTATTCCATATATTTTTTTTTTTTTTTTGGAACCAGGGATTGAACTCAGGGACACTCGGCCACTGAGCCACATCCCCAGCCCTATTTTGTATTTGATTTAGAGACAGGGTCTCACTGAGTTGCTTAGGGCCTCGCTAAGTTGCTGAGGCTGGCTTTGAACTCGCAATCCTCCTGACTCAGCCTCCCGAGTCCCCTGGCTTACAGGCATGCGCCACCACGCCTGGCCTGTATTCCATATTTATTCAACCTATCTAAATGTCCAGAAGGAAAATGGTTGAGTGAACATTGAATAGTCACTTAATGGAATAATACGCAGCCCTTCAGAAATGCCTGTATCTGCAGAGACTGCTTGTAGATACTGCTCTGGGGAAACCAGGGTTAAAAACGCGTGTGCCACCAGCAGTACCACATCAAGGTCCACTTGGTTCACACCAAAATGTGAACACCAACTGTCTTTGGGTGCTAGGATTAGGCGTGATTTTTTTCTTACTTTTTCAAATATAATAATATGATTATAATGAAGAAAAATGATGGATGACAGATGTGTTTAGAAGCTTCTGGAAAACATATGATCCTAAATTCTTTTTCTCTATGTTGTCTTCCCAGTAGGAATGCCAGGCAAGAAGCTGCAACGGAATAGAAGCAGAGATTTGTTTCTTACCCTGGACTTTGTTCTGTCTAGGACCCTGGGGTATAAGTTTGGAAAATCAAGAGCCTGTTTTGGACACTTGAGGTCTGAGGTGCCTGTGAAGGATACAAGTGGCAGTGGCAGTTAACGGGTTGAGCCCATAAATCTTCAATGAAGAAGATTCTTTTAATGTACTTTAAATTTTACAGTTGGGACTATCCAGGGAGAAATATTTTCAATCTTCAGTTACTGGTTGTTTTGACCAATTTGAATGTGAAAAGACATTGAAATTGTTCTGTTTTGTGTTAGGGATTGAACCCAGGGGCACTCTACCACTAACCAACATTCCCAGTCCTTTTTCTTTTTCTTTTGAAATAGCATCATGCTAAGCTGCTGAGGCTGGCCTTGAACTTGCAATCCTCCTGCCCCAGCCTCCCAAACTGCTACAATTACAGGCATACACCTGACCACTTTTAATGTATGAAATAGTCATACAACACAATTACTTGGCCAACATTTCAGATCCAAGTTTCAATGCATTTTGAGTCTATCTTTAAGTTTCCATCCAACTGAAATTCTACCATTTTATGTCAAATGCAAATAAATAGTGAAATAGAATTTTTGCTTGCTGGTGATAGAAACCAACAACTCAAGTGGTGTCCATCCATCCTTTCAGTCAATATGCAGATTCTCAAGAAAGGTAACTCTGACAGGCATTGCTAGGTCACGTGCTCGAGTCTTTACCAAGACAGGACAGGACACCTTGACGGATAATCTCACTAAAACCCTATGTAATGTAGAAGGAGTGACACCCAACCAGAGAGAAATGACAGACGCTGGCAGGAAAGTGACCAGTGCCTCGTTCCCTGCTGGCCCAGGTGCGTGTGTTCCACACACAGCATTTCATACAGGTGTGGTGCAGAACAAGAGCAAGAGCAACCACCACCACCGTGTCGAGGGAGACACCCTCCTGCTCACGGCCACGTGCATGGCACTGTCCCAGGGACACTCCACCTGACAGAGACCTTTAGTGCACACACTGCACACAAAACCCACAGCTCAGCGTTTTAGAATCTCAAACAAGAAATTAATAACAAAGACAGTGACTTTGCAGTTATATTTAATAAATTCAAAACCAAATGAGTCAAATAGTGATGGGGGAGGACCATTCTTTTGAGTGAAATGCTGAAGAGTTAAATTAACAACAGAGGCCTCATTGTACCATGAGATGTTTTATTGACTTGTTTTCTAACTTACTTTTGAACACAATGAAAGTTGTGTGTTTTCAAATAAAACAAATATTTTTTTTTCCTTTCTCAATACTACATAGAAACCCCCAGGGCAAAGTAAAATAAAACCTCATTATTTCAGATTCCACTCATTCCAGAATTATAATAATTTGGCTTGGGCCGCACTCAAGCCTGCCTTTGTACTCTCTTTGAGTCATGGTTTTACTAAACAAATCATTGATACAAACAAGATTGCTGGGAGTCAAGTTGAAGCTGCTCCAGGGAGCCTCCAGGCACAGCTCACACACTAGTGCCTGCAGCTCCTTAAGGAGCCTCTTAATCACCATTAAAGCAAACTGGAAGGATGAGGTAGCAGCTGGTTCATATTTCTATAGGCCCCTGTATTTCTTTAAAAACTCGTCTATAATTCAAATCTTCCACTTATTACAATGTGTTTTCATTCTGTAAGTTCAATCAAATGTTTGACCAAGTGGTTTAATGTAAAAAGATAGAGATGATCGAACCCATTTGCCCATCAGCCTTGAAGTAAAGGCATGGTGGCTGCTTCTCCTTCACAGTGAAGCAACACTAAAGAATGGCGTGTACAAAGGCCAGCAAGCGTATCTAAATGAGCACGTGTCTTGGATGGACTGCAAAGTAATACAATCCTCCTAGAAATGGGATCAATTATTTACAACATTCTTTAATCTCTAATCTCATTCGAACATCATGCAACATACATGAGACCCTTGTGGCAAAGACAGGAAGTGCTCCGCAAATGGTCCACGTGCTCCCTGGCATTTCCTAGCCTCCCTTGAGGGACATGCACTGTGAGCAGAAGTACCAAGTGGCACTTCCTATCAGGGAAGGTAAAAGGCAGTGTGCTTCCTCCACCTGCCCCTTTCCCTGACATGGTGACTGCAAGCCCCTCAGTGAGATGGCAGGAATAACATGGAGAGCCCTGGATCCCTGAGTCACCAGATGGAAGAGAGACTCTGGAGAACTCCAGCCTGAGATGCTCAAGAATTAATAAATAAATAAATGGTGCCCAAGAGAAACACTAGGTGCTGGGAATAAGCCACAGAGATTTGGCATCACATTGGCTACTGCAGCATAGCTTAGCCTATTCTGATAGGGCACTACCATTAGTGTTTCTGTCTCACAGATAAGAAAGCTGAGACTGAAAGAAAATACCTGGGCAGAGGGCAAATCACACTGGTAGTAAGTGGCAGGAATATAATTTAAACCTTTTGATTCCAGTGTGCTTTCCCCCAAGATATGAATATTAGGATATTGCCTGAATGCAAAAATTAATGACCAACTGATATACAATGACAAACTCAATGACCAAGATGCTCTTCCAGAGGGACACTTCATTCCCCCATCTGTTTAATCCAGGCCTCCTTATCCCCTTCACTTCAGGCACGGGAAACCAGAGAGTTGTGTGCACCAAGAAGGCCTGGACCCTGTCATGGACCTCTGAAAGCACTCCGTCCTTTTTTGTAAAGGTTTCTTCATAAAATCAAAAGAGTATTGTTAGGGGCGAGTGGTGAGAGCAGACGCGGGAACCAGAAAAATGTAAATATAAGTCCAATTTTTCATCCTGCCAAATTCAAACAAACATCATTTTAATGACCTGGCAACCCCCAAAAGTCAGCAGCCACCAGTTAAATAAAAAGCCCATTCACTTAGGGGCAGAAGTGTCAACACGAGCATTTAACATAAGACAGGGGTCCATAGCACAGCGACTCTGTGTATGGTGACAGGCACGTGTGGGCTGGGTCAGCCAAACAGCATCACCCAAAGTAAATGCAAGGAACACACAGAAGGCCCCTTCTCCCATCCTGGACCAACTCACACCCATCTCAGGGGCAGATCCTGATGTAAATATGGGGAACTTAGAATTTTCAAAGGTTGTCATAATTCATCAGTCTGGGGAGTAACGTCCCCTCCATCAGTGTTCGTGGGTTATGAAAGTACCAGCTACTGACTTCACTGTAAGAAATATAAATTGGCACCACCTCCGTAGAACAAATCAGCATATGCCTCAGAAGAACACAAAGCTCACAGAAGAAAACTTAGGAGCACATCTGTATGACCTTGGACCAGACAGAGAGCATTTAGTGATGACAAAGAAAGTCACATCAAAGAAAAAACAATTATTGAACAAAGTCAAAGTTTCACATTTTTGCTTAACAGTAGACACTGTTAAAATGATCAGCAAGCCACAGACCGGAAGAGATGATTTGCCACCCGATATCCACAAGAGTACCTGATTCTGGAAAATGTAAGAATTCGTATAGCTCAATGGCAAAAAGACAACTCAATAAAAGATAAGGAAAAGGTTTGAACAGACATTTTATCAAAGGAAACAGTCAAATGACCAATAAGCACCTGAAGCCGAGCTTGGCATCACTAGTCACCAGCTGAGACACAATGGAGTCCTGTTCCTTTCCCCAAGGGGGATCGAATGCATGGCTGGCAACACCAGATCTGGGGAGGATGTGGAGCCCTGGAGCCCTCAAACAGTGCTGGGGAGGGTGCGACACATGACAAGTCCTTCTGCTGCTACACAGGTGGGCCTTTCCCAAACTTTGGGATTCCAGAGCATTTCAGAATTCAGACTTGGGGATTAGAGATATTTAACCAGTGAAGTTAAATTCTCCAAAATTAAATTAAATTAAATTCTCCAAAATTCAGCAAATTCTCCAAAAATACGAAAAACTCCAAAATCTGAAACACATCCAATCCCAAGCATTTCAGATAAGGATGCTCAACCTGTATAGCTAGAGACATCTATCCCATGACCCATCAGCCTCCTAGGTATTAGGAAATAAAAACATGTCCAAAGACTTGTTCATAGCAGTTTTATTCAACAGCATAAGCTGGAAACCTCCCAAGAGCTAATTAATAGTAAAATGGATCAGTGAATTGTGGTAGAGTCAGACAATAGAAAAGCACATGGAAGCAAGGTTCAAGGGCAGAAACATGAAACAGTACTGATTTCCAAGACACGCTGAGCGTTGAGTAGAAACACCATATTGAATCTAGCCAGACACAAAGTAGCATATGCCAAATGATCCCAACTATATGGAGTCTTTAACCTGGAAACATCAATGTATGGTGATAGAAATCAAATCAGGGATTGCTTCCAGAGTGGGGAGCGGGTGGCTGGGAAGGGCATGGCTGGGAAGGGCATGGGATGCTTCCTGGGATGGTGAAAATATTCTCTATTACTGGGGTGTGGGTTACACAGGAATATGCATTTGTTGAAATGAATCAAATGAAAACACTTAACATCTGCATGTTTCACTATATGGAAATCATACTCCAGTTTTTTAAAAGCATTGAAACAAAACCTTTTCTCTATGAGGCCAAGCCTAAGGACTCAGCTCAGAGAGAGCACGTATAAACACCAGAAGACAGAGGGACCCCACCTAGAAGCAAAGGCTTCTTTCTGATCCAGGAGGTGGTGGGGCAATTATTTTCAGCTTCTCTGCAGTCTTGGGCCAAGGTAGGAGATGACTGCGTGAAGCAAGCCACATGTCAGAGTGGACTACATGTCCTTGGTAACATTTGGTGAGATGAAGGCCAATGCCAGATGCCCTTGTGCAGGGACATGTTCAGATCTGGCACGATCCCTCTCCTACTGCAGCCGCTGTGTCCACCCTCAGCTGTGCAGGGTCAGACAGGGTTCACTCAGGCAGCCTGACAGTGCCCAGCCACAGCCTCACCGCAACCTCTCACCTTCTGCCCTGAAGCTTCCTGATGCCTGGGGGTGGGACCCAACAGATGCACCTGCATTTAAGGAGTGCCTCGGGGCCACCTTGGCCAGTACCAGGTAGGGGCTGTGTCCCTCTGCAATGCTGTGCAGGCTGCTATCTTCCTAAGGCTTCTGGAAAGATCCTTGGGGATAGAATACCAGTCTCAGCATGGTGGTCAACACAGTAACACATCCCTAGACGGACTCGCCCTCCTTCCCTTCTCTACTCTCCCTACTGTTCCCAAGACCACTATTCAAATAAACCACGGGCACATGGTTCTTTGTCTCAAGCTCTGCTTTCAGAAGAACTGGCTAAGACAGGTTCGTGAATACATACGAGGAGAAATACACATCTGCATGCACAAATGCTTCTCCAGGTACTGAAACCTTGTATAACACAGAGCCCCATTCAACTGGCTGCTCGCCTGGATGCTGTCCCTTGTATAAACCCAAGAGAGACTGATGACCTCCTGCTACAATGTCTGCTCTTGTGAAGACACACACCTTGATGAAAAACAGCAAGAATCATTGCCTCCCGCCCGCTCCAGAACCCTCGCCCTGGTAAACAATGAACCGTGGCTGGACTGAACTCCAGCCCAGGATGACTGATTGATGGGTGAGAGAACACTGCCTCCAGGGGAGCACCTATTTTGTCAAAGAAAAACTCTAATACTCGTGCTTTAGCTTTTGAGTGGCTATTTCATACTCAGTGAACCATGATAAAGAATCAAAGCTATATTGAAAGAGCCCTAACACATGCCAGGCATGGCTCTGTTCCATAATATCTTGGTATGGTTCAGAGATAGATGTCCCCAAAAGCTCATGTGTGAGACAATGCAAGAAGGTTTAGAAGTGAAATGAGAGCTTTAACCTAATCAGTGCATTAATGCAACAATAGAATTACCTGGGTGGAAGCGATAGGCAGGTAGGGCTGGAGGAAGTGGGCACTGGGGGGTAGGTACTTGGGGTATATGCTTTGAACATGGTGAGTAGAGTCGTTCTCTGCTTCCTGGTGCCATGTCCTGAGCATGCCCTTCTGCCATGATGCTCTACCTCACCTTGGGGCCAGAGCAATGGATCCAGTCAGTGGTCTATGGACTGAGACCTCTGAAACCCTGAGCCTCCAAATAAACTTTTCCTCCTCTGCATTTTTCGTTTCAGGTTTTTTGGTCACAGTGGTGAAATATCTGACTAAAACACATCTCTCGTTGGGTCTCATGGTCCAGCCGATCCTTGACCACCTGGTGCTCTGGACAGGCAGCGGAGAGCCGGGACTTCCAGTGTCGGTTCCCCTGTGTTCATCTGCTGTGTATTCTGTGTGCACCACGTGGCTCCAGGCAAGAAATTTTGCCTTTTTTTTTTTTTTTTTCTGTCTCTCCTGGGCAGCAGTAACTCACCTTTTAAAATTCTTTGTTTTTTCTTTTTTTCAGCTTAAGAAGAAACTACTTAGTGAAAGACACAGTGTAAATATGACCAAACCCCTTCAGAGGAGCTAGTTCATTACAATCAAAGGGCTTGTTCCAGCAGGTTTTCGGGAGAATTGCTTCACGTACGTATTACAGGCCTTTGCCAGGCCTTTGCCAACGCTCAGCTGGAGTGGCAGGGTGGTGTGTCGGCCCTCCTCTGCAGGGAAGATTGGAGAGAATGCTAATGGGATGTGAAGACAATTACTCAGAAGCATGTTGATGAAACCTGGAAAAATAAATGAGGAGCTATTAAATCAGCCAGAATCGGAGCCAGGCTCTAACCGTGTGCGGAGACAGACAGGCCCGGGCCCCGCGGAGGCATGTGCAGATCAAGGCCGTGGCGAGTTCATCAGCCTCCGTCCTAATTGCTGCTGCTGCTGCTGCCGCTCTCTGTTGCACCCTGTTGTCACTCCAGACACAGGTGGTGTCAGAGGCAGAGAGTATTTTCGAACCCCTGTGAGTACAGGAGGGACATGAGATGCATCCTGAGTGATCCTGTTTTCTCTAGTTTCTAGATTAACCCCAAAGAGACTCCAGGTTTCACTGACAAAGGACGCGATCTCTACTGGGAGGAATATCTACCATTAAGTGCACCAGTGACCATTTGTGACATAAGCTGCTCAAAGCTGAACAGTGAGGAATGTCCCGCATGTGACTGCCCACTGTCTGCCCCTCCGTACCCTCTGGCCACCTCCACCCAAGATACATGTTCCAGCATTCCAGAGGGTCTTGCTCTTCCTGTGCACACCAGGTGGTCTCCGGTCCCTGGTTTTCGCTCATCCTGCCCCTGGACCCCTTGTCTTCTCCTCCTCCATGACACAGCTCACAGACCAGCTTCTCTAGGAAATTCCCACCCTTATTTTTCCCTTTCTTCTTTGGTATTCCCACTGCAGCTGGTCCATCCTCCCATCTAACCTCCCAGAACATTCCAGAGCAAACCCCCTGGGAGACAGAATCTTTGTGGGACTGATTCCTGTATCTTTTCTGCTCAGCCCAATATCAAACTCAAGGCAGTTGGATTTCTTTCCTTGAGAAAGTGAGAAAATATTAAAGGGTTGCTGCCTTGAAAAAAATACTTGGCGGGATCCCGGGCTGCCTGCAGATAGAGACTCCAGAACATTGCACATGAGGCCCTGGGGGCCACAGACCTCACAGAGTCACAGAGAAACGTGTTCTGCAAAGTCACGAAATCCACGTGGAGTCCAGGTCCACGTGGCCTTAATCCCCAGGTGGCCTTGTGTGGATTCCCTGACTAAAATGCACACCAGGTTTCTAGAAGAAACACTCAGCCAGGCAAATGAACGAGGAAGAGGAGGGAAGACATTTGCATGGTAAACAATAAAGGCCCATTAAGTCTCCAGCTTGTTGAGATTGTTCCTCCTGGAAGAGCCCTTGAGAGAACACAGCCCTGGGATCCTGAACGTGACCTCTCTTGGAGTCCGACGGGCAGTGTTGGAAACCATGAAGTTCCTAATAACTCAGGGATCCAGAGGTCCCTTCCCATCCTCATCACCAAATCATGATTCCACAACAAGGCTCATTCAAGGACTGAAAATTTACCTCGTGCAAAATTCAGAGCCAAAACAGGAAAGGAACCAGAAGAGAGAGCATAACATACTTCAGAAATACTTTTTCTCCTACGAGGGGAACAACTCGTTGTTTTGCCACATTAAAAACAATGGTTTCTCACAATTCCTCGAGGAGAGAAATCTGAACGCACCAGACCTCTTCAGTACTGCCATGGCCAGATGAATGTCCCAAAGCAAGGGGGCCAGCTCCTGAGCAGGCCACGGGATTCAGGCTGCACATCCACAGGGGGCAGAAGACTAAATCAGCTGGAAGAAGGTGGAGCCGGACAGCTCCGCAAGCACGGGTGTAGACAGGCGTGGATAATTTTAACTCCTGCTGCAGCTGAACTGACCACGAAACTGTCACCTCACATTGAGCCTGTAACTGAGAAACCACAATTATCCTTTTGAGCACATTTACGAGGACGCACAGGGAGCCAATGGCAGCGTCACGGGTGAGACCATTTAGAACAGGTGGAGGGATAGTCAGGAGGATTGTCACATGCGGTTCCCTGCAGAGATGGGAAGGGAAGCCAGAAGGCCAGCTCCAAGCAGTCCTGATGATAGAGGGGACAGCAGAGGCAGGGATGAAACAGAGCTGGAAGGGGAACAAGGGAGGGAGGCCAAGGACCACGGCTGACTTGGGCACAAGCACCCACACCGGAAAGTCTCTGAGGCCAAGAGGTAGCTCGGAAAGGAGGGCAAAGCCTAGTTTCTTTTTTGCTTACAGACGAACTTTCCCCCAACTGAATCTGATTCTCCTTTCCTTTCCAATCTCTAAGCCCCAGGCGGTGACATGTGCAATGTTATCTAGAGCTTGATCCAATATTTAACCACAACCTGAGAACACGATATGTATTCCTGACACCCGCTGACATGTTTTGGATCATTAAGATAATGAATCATTTACATTCTGTGAATTCCCTTAAAACTTCTCCAAAGAAATAAGTCGTGAGTGCAGCCCCCAGTTTGGGATACACAGACAGGCTCCTGTTTCTAATTCTCCCAGTGACTCCCCCAGCTTCAATTTGGAAAGATCATCAAGTGGTCAAATTCTGTTGCTTTCACCATGACGTGATTGTCCTTTTTATTCCCAGTTTAGAACCCCAGTAAGTGAAAATCCCCTCAGGTCTCACCCCGGTCAAAAATACATTTGGGGGCAATTATAAATTGGGGGGATCCAAACCTGGAACACTGGTTCACTTTACACAACCCAAGGACTTCCATTTACAGCATTGTCCAGGTGTGTGGAAGATTTGGGTGCCAGTTTCTCCAAATGAGGTCAGACATTAAGGGTCTGCTAATGTCAGACGCTAGAAAACCCACGTGACAGGAGGGAAGTCAGTCCAAGAATGTGTCGGGTGGGATCAGTCGGTCTATAGGAACAGGAGGAATTTCAGTTGATGAGTCAAGTGTTGAGACAGAATATGGAAGTAAGAGGAAACTGGGAGGAGAGATCCCAGGAGGGAGGAAATCATCTGGAAGAACACAGAGCCGTCCAGTTCAACAAGCAGGAGCGTGGACAAGCACCCAGGCCAGGATCCTGCACCAGAATGCCAGGAGCCTGGCCCGGGGCCCCTTCCTTACCTGAGCGCTCCTGCTCAGCTCTCTCAGAGAATTCCACTCCTAGGGAACACTTCCCTCGTGTTACCGTAGAGATAGGCAAGCAAAGAGCAGCCGTTTGTACAGAGTTTGCTCTATACGAATGAAGCTGGGCTTGTTTGTATTTACATTTAAGACAAAAAAGAAATTACCATAGTTCCCCCTTATCTGTGGGGGATAAATTCCAACACCCACAGTAGATGCCTGAAACCACGGCTGTGTCCAACCTTACACATACTACGTGTTTTCTATGCACAAATGCCCGTGATAAGTTCAATTTATAAATTAGGCACAGTAAAAGACTAACATTAAAATAAGTATAACATACTATAATAAAAGTCATGTGAACATGGTCTCTCTCTTAACACATCTCCTTGAACTGCAGATTTCAGCAACTTTGTATATAATTTTTTTTCTGAACTTTCATGTTTTCACTTAAAGGAAGCACTGTACGGCTTCTCTTGTCGTAGCTGAATTGCCGGCCTCACTAATCTTGCACTTGGGGCCATTATTTAGTCAGAAAAGGGTGACTTGAACACAACCAACCGTGACACCACGATAGTGGTTCTGATAACCTAAGTGGCTTCTAAGTGATTAACGGGCAGGCAGTGTATACAGGGTGGATACTCTGGACAAAAGGGCAATTCAAATCCTGGGAAAAATAGAGAGGGACAGTGTGAGACTTATTATGCAACTTAGAATAACATGCCATTTAAAATGTATGAAATGTTTATTTCTGGAATTTTCCACTTACTCTTTTCAGAACGTGATTTACCTCAGGTAGCTAAAATCATAGGAAAGGAAACTGAGGATAAGGGTGTACTACTGTTTTTTTCATAGGATGGTTTCTCCTCTAAAATGGACAAGAGAAGTAAAGATTTATGTCCAGCATGAAATTTTGACCTCCTTCCCTTTGACCTTAATTGATAAGGCCCTTTGTGTCTTTTATCTTATATCAGTGATGCTCAATATGTGCCCCTGGCCTAGCAGCATCAGCATCACCTGAGGACTGGTCAGAAATACACATTCTCAGGGCCACCCCTACCCATTGCCTAACTGATCAGCATTCCTCCTGATAACGATTCCAGGGGAATCAGCTGGTTTGTGTTAGCTGGAGGGGTTCCGAGGCCTACAGACCTGAGCCCACAACACAAGCTTCCATAAATTCTCTCAACAACTCTGATGCTCATAAAAAGCCCAAGGACCATTTCTGATCAGCTCCCTTCTCTGGCGTTTCACCGTAAGCCCATTCTCACTGCAGAGGGTCTATGGCAGAGGCAGCTCCCTGCTCTGCTCTCAGCTGTCCTCCCTCTGGTCTGTTTACAGCTCTGCTCATTCTTCCCGTGCACTTCACTAGGAACACTGTTCCCCACAGACGGTGTGGACATCCTGTGCTGAGTTTTTAATTCACCTTTTTAGCCCTTGCAGGTAACGATCCCCCACGTGGCCTGTAACCCCCAGGACTCCGGTGAAGGTTAGGACGGCCCTGCGGACAGGAAGCCGCTGCGGCATTGACACTGTCCAGAAGTGAGCAGTGATAAACGCTGGCACAGCTACAGAAAGAAAAACCCCGGGCTCAGAGACGCAGAGAGCCCGAGAACACATTCTGCAGTGGAGAGGAAAAACCCACACGAACTCAAAACAAACCGGTTCAAATAAACCTCTCTCCTCGCCATCTATAAACAGAGTTCAAGGGGGAATCTTTTGGCCCCAACAAGAACCATGGAAGGAGATAAAATGTTTTCTTCTTTATTTTAACGTGCAAGCTGCATGGCTCCCCATTATCATGGCATTTCAAACATCCATTAATGATTTAATTGACGAAGGCCTCTTCTCCCCATGTTGGGCTTATCTGGGCTGCGCTTCCTGTAATTATCTGACATGTCTGGCAGTTTAATGAAGGCTGTATGTCAGCAAACACTATTTCTTAAAAATGGGAGGGTAAACTTACAAGGAGTCAAGCTCCCTTAGCCGCCGAGGGGCCACTCGTGCCCCGACTTGACTTGGATGTCTGACACAGCTGCTGTGGGAGGGCCACGTGGCTCGGGGCGACGGAGCTGTTCAATCCTGTGCACCGAGGCCGTCCTTCTGGCTGGAAATGCAACCTGGTTAATGAATTTACCTTCCTACATCCCAGGAACCGCTCAGCATCCCCAATGTGAAAATCTTTTGTGCTCAATATTTTCAAATCTGCATCATATCGAATTCCTGCAGGAAGTCGGTGCTGGCTTTTGTTTCTCTGTAAAAAGGCACGCTCACTTCCAGTCCGTTGTGGCACATCTGAACTGTTCGACCTGGCTGTGTCTTCCAGGAACTATTGCTGGAATTCTCTCTAACCCAACTGAACCCCTTGTAACGATTCCAGGGGAATCAGCATGTTTGTGTTGGCTGGAGGGGTTCCGAGGCCTACAGACCTGGCCCGCTCAGGCCCGGAGGCAGCCGGGGAAGGCATTAGTCCCCCATGGCTCCCCTGCAAGCTTCAAGGCCAAGAGCAATGCCAGGGAGTTCAAGTGATTACTTGCTTTAGGGAAACAAAAGCCAACAGCCCAAGAATCAACGTCCCCAAGGAAAGGTCAATAGTCCTCGGTGCTGTAATGGATGTAACAAATATTTAAATAAGGATAATATAAAAATGTGTTCAGTCATTTTGATTTATTTCCAATGACTTGGCTTTCACTCCACTGAGTGGTTCACAAATTCAAACCCGATTTCTGCTGACTTGTCGAGCCGTACCGCTTTTATTTTCCTTGCTTCCTCTTGCCTTTCGATCATATTTCGCAGCCCCTTCCAAAAGGACCACAAAGTGCAGCACCACAGATAGGCTCCGTCTATTAGGTGACTGCTTATTTTGTGGTTTTATAAAGCAGGGAAGCCGAGCCAAGCTCTGGACAATGCAGAAAGTCAAGGCTCTAGATGGACAGGCCCAAAACCAGTCCAGTTCAGTCTCAACCCTCAGAGAAGTTTCTTCCCTTGCCAAGGCATGAGTCCGACTGTGATGGAGAAGATAAGAAGCCCTCGAATTTAGAATTGCAATGTGCCTCAATGGGAGGGACCCAGGACATTCTCTATGTTAGCCTCAGGAAGCAGAGGCTGGGCTGGAGGAAGTGGGTTGCCAGAGATGCTCACCAATACCATGAGCCTCAGGAAGCAGAGGCTGGGCCAGAGGAAGTGGGTTGCCAGAGATGCTCACCAATACCGTGAGCCGAAACACAGGAGGAAGAGCATGGCCTGGTGTGCTGTTCTCCCTCCCTGGGCTGCAAAAGCATTCTTTCAAATTTAATCCTAAGTGAACTCAAAGGGCAGCCAGGCCCTGCTGTGGCCCCTGCTGGGCAGTATCCCAATGCCTTCTCTGGGTAGAGTGGGGTACGTGGGGTGGGAGGGGAGGCAGGTGGGAGGTGGGCTCCACAGACTGGTATTGGTGCCCACCTCTGCATCCATTCCACACACTCTCTCAGGATGCCAATGGGCATGTGCACTTCTCTCCTGAGAGATCATTGTGAAAAAATTTCCATGGGCATGCCAGCACTACTTCAAGATCATTGGCTGCATCCTTGCCACCATGCCAACTGGTCTCTTAATGAGGGCCGAAAATTGACGGTCTTCATAGCTCTTCTCTCAACTCAAAGAATTACATTTATTGGGCACGTACCATGCACCAGGAACAACAGACATACATTTTTCTCACTGATTCTTGCAACAGCCATCAGATGAGTCTTATAGAATGCTCTATGAGATATGATTATATTTTCACTGAATCACTATTTTATCTATTTTTTGCTTTTTTTTTTTTTAACTTTAAACTTAAATCTCAAGCAGAATGCAGTTTCCGCAGTAGTGGTGACCTTTCCTCTCTTGCTGACAGTTCTATTCCCATCACCTAAAATCATACACACATATGTAGTAAGTGTTTACTAAATGAATGGAAATCCTCATCTCAGGTAAGGAATCTCAGTCTTAGGGAAGGGAGTTAATTTATTAGAAGGAAAGTTGTCTTTTGAACACAGATGTATTTTATAAACATAATTAGATGCAAAAGATGTCCTCATGATAAAGGTAGCTGGAAAATGTCCATATTCCCAATGGTCTCATCCAAGGCCCATACAGCACAGGTGAGCTTCCTAGAGATCTTGACCTCTGTGACCCCTGAACTGGTTATAACACAAAATAACAAAATACGGTGCTTGCGGTCGGTGGAGCTTTCTACCTCAATGACATATTTCTACTACTCTGGAGACTGGAAACCTGTTGAGAAATAGCATCCACTGCTACTAACATTACCTGAACAATGGCAGCTAAGTCCATGCCAATCCTAGAGGAAGAACACGGGGTTCTTCAGGTAGACCCCAGTTGGTGACAAATTCCATGTCACACACAGCAACAAAATGAGTTATTAGGAATTTTGCTAATACCTAAAGTGACAGGCTTCCACGGTAGTACTGTTGTTAGACATGTGGATGGAATAGAAATCAATCAGGGAGAGGAAAAAGACCACTTGGGGAACTGTTAATAGGCTTTGGGTTCGTGAACATTTATTGAACAAAGGATATTTTCCAGATGCTCAGGGTCTTCACAGAACCAGGCAATAACTGCAACTGAAACCCATGTGGGCTCACCATAAAACAGAAACCCCCCGAGGGCCATGTGGAGGTGGGGAAATATTATGTCCACAGGTTTCTGAAAATAGGACCGTCGCACCAGGCTGGCTGTGACCTAAGCCAAGGCAGGAGTTGAATGAGCCGGCCCAGCTCAGGCCCCAGAATGATTCATCTTTTACATTAGGAGAGGGTAAAGGCCACCTCAGAAGAGAAAGTCACCAGCATTGAAGTAACCTGCTTTGTACCATGTTACAAATAAAATTTAAGGAATCTAACAGACTCTTAATGAAAAAAATAAATCTTCAGAAGTTATTATCTGGGAAACCTGGACATTGTCCGAGGACCTGGTCGTCGTGACAACTTGGCATTTGCCTGGTGGGATTGCCAGGGGTCGGATATCAGCCCATAAAGTTGCTACTATAATTGATGCAGCTTGACGGGAGGGAGAGTATCAGCCGGCAAAGGGAGGTGGGGTGGGGTAGGGATGCCGGCTCCAAAGCCTGGATTCTGAAAGCAGAAGGTCTCCGTGGATTTCTTCTGCAGGCTACAAAGGGAGGCCATGTCAAACCTGGTGCTGGGAACAGGTGATGAGCACCAGACTGGGCTCCTCCAAGTTCAGGATGTAGCCTATTTATTTTCTCCAAATTACAGCAACTAGAATTTTACTTCTTTCTTTCTTTCAATGATGACTTCAACGTTTAGAAAATTCCCTTGTTAAGTTGTCCATGTTGGATAGAAAACAAGAAATAAAGAAAATACACATGGACAGAAATATATAAACACGGAGTCCTTTCACTTGCTTTCTGGATTTCACAGGTGGGTGGTTGAGTTATTTGATACCTGGGTTCATGCCCTTGTGTTCTCCTCGGTCCAGGCAAATCTGCCCTCTTGCATTATTTTAATTATGTATTGCCTTTTTGTTTTTTTTTTCCTAGTCTTCTACTCCTTTTTTCCTCTCCACATCAGCCACAGTTCTAATGCATTTAATATGTATCCTCAAATTGGTAGGGCTCTCTATAAAATGTTTAATTGTTTTGCATGTGTATCTATATTTTAATTTTATATCAATGGCGTTTGGGCTAAGGACCACATTTTTCCCCTTTCTAAATTCAATACCAAGTTTGCTGAGAGTACTTCAGCTGTAGCCTCTGTCTACTTGTAGTACTTCATGATGCCCAACCTCTACACGTACTAACCCACTCCTCTCTAACGGAAATGCGGATTGACTCCATTCCCCATGACACAAACAGCAAGCTGCAAGCATCTGCAGCCATGTCTTCCTCTGGATTCACACAAGGAATTTTTTCTGAGATTGCCCACAGTGGGATGCTGAGTAAGCCCTATCCCCACTCCTCTCCAGGATGCCTGACCAGTTCCCCTCCCCACCAGCAGGATGCAAGGGTTCCTATTATCCCATCACTGCTAACCCAGGGGCATAAACTCGATATAATTTTGCCAATTAAAATGGGTATAGCATGTTATCCTACTCTTATTTTAATTTGCATTTCTCTGCTTACTACTGAGTTTGAGCATCTTTATATTTGTTAGCCACACATTTCCTTCTGTGAGTGGTTGTTCATATCCTTTATCTATAATTTTCTAGAGCTTTCTCTCTTCTTTATTGGCAGAATAACTTGCATCCTAGTTACTGGTCTTTCATTGGTCTGGGACACTGTACATATATTTTCCTAATCTCTCATCTCTGTTAACTTTGCCTCCATTGTCTTTTTTAAAACATGTCCCTTTCTGTTATGTATAAATAGTTTATTCCATTGAGGTGATATTGAAGAAGTTTGTCTTTTGCACTGGGTCCAATATATTCTCCATGGAAGTCTAGATTTACTTTTCACACTGGTTTCCATCCATCCTGGTCTATGCTGTATATGGTATGAGGCAGGGCTCTAGCTTTGTTTTTCTCTATATGGTCTCTTTGTTTTCTCCACACTCTTAAGTCATTTTTTCTATTGCCCATTGACCTCTATCACGTCCAATCGCCCTGTCGAAAGGAATCAGTCTCTGAGTCAAGAGTCACTTTCTCTGCTTTTGTAACAGTAGCACACTGTTTTATTCCTATAGTTTTGTCCTAGGTAGGTCTTAAAATCTGGTAATGGGAGGTTAACTTTTTCCTCTCCTTGTACAAAGTAACTAGTTATTCACGGACCTATACGCTTTTGTATATAGAGTAACTTAGTCATATTCCTTTAAAAGTAAAAAAAAAGGTCCACTGGAATTTAGTTTGGAGAGAATGGATGTCTTTAAAATATCAAAGCGCTCCTTTTGAAAGCATGGAGAAGCTCTCCACTGATTCATAAATTCTTAAAATGTTACCATTACATATATTCCTTGTTAATTCCTAGATAATTTTACATTTTTTTAAATGTAAAATGTTTAGTTGTCAATGGACCTTTACTTTATTTATATGCAGTGCTGAGAATCGAACCCAGTGCCTCATACATGCTAGGCAAGCGCTCTACCCCTGAGCCACACCATAGTCCAATTTTACCATTTTTGTTGCCATTAGGAAGGTGTCTTGTTTTCTAGCCTTTTTAAAACTTTTTTTATTTGTTCTTTTTAGATATACATGACAGTACACCATATTTTTTGATTGGCTTCTGGAAGGATGGAGATATGTGGCTGACTTTTCTGAGTCGATCTGTGTCCTGGGAATATCCTGAGCTCCCTTAATCTAGGCTTCTGACAATTCTGTTAGATTTGTATTGAGATCCTATCATCAGCAAGTGACAGTGTGACCCCCTCCCCGTCACTGAACACCGCGTTTGGTTTTGTCTTCATCTTAGAGTCGTCTAGGCCCCAGATGGCATGTCCAGTGTGAGTTCACAGTTATAAAGGGGATGAATCCAAAGGCCATGGTGTGTCCTCTGCTATAAGTCAGAGGCAAAAATCGTCACCCCAGCAAGGTGAAGTCTTTCTCAACACGGTTTGCCAGGAGTTTTTACCGTGAATGGACATTTTTACAAAAATGCTTTTTTTTGTCTTTAGAGATGATCAGGAGATTTTCTCCTTTGGATTAATGTAGTAATTAATTTTTGAGGTTAAACATCTTTGCTTTTCTAAGTTCCAGAAATTCTTCATAATCATCCCTTACTTAATACTTATACTTGTTTAACTACTATTTCATTTTGCATTTTTTAAAAGTTTATGTTCAAAAGTCAAAAGGCCCTTTGCACTGTCTTCGACAGAAATGGAGTCAGGAATATCCTAGTCTCACTGATTAAAACAAATAAATAAATAGAAGGAAGATCAGTAAATTAGAGCCAGGGGATCAGGCAGGGAGGAGGGGAGGGAAAGGGGAGGAACTTGTGATGAGACAAGAAAATTACGTCACATGCATTTGAATGTTCCACATGAGCCCCAACATCTTGCATCACCGTAATACACAAAAACATAAAAAAAGAACACGCTGGTCTCATAAAGTGATTTCTAATATCTTTACCATTTTTCTATTTCCTAGAGTTGTCTGTTTCTTAAAACTTTGATAGAACTCACCTATAAAACCACTTGATCTAGGACTTTTATGAGGGAAAGACCCTGATTACCATTTTATTACTACTTGCCGATCTATTTACTTTTTCCAATTTTTCTTTCACCAACTCCAGTATTTTCTATTTTTCCAGCAATGTATTTTTCACAGAGAATTTCCATGAAAGTTCCAATTTCCTGTAGTTTTTAAATCTACTGATAGTTTTTCATACTATTCTTTCATAGTACTTTCCTCAGCTATGTCTAATTTATTTCCTTCGTTTTCATTCTCTGTTTTTATTATTTACTTTTTCTCTCCTTATCCTGATCATCCCTTCCAGGAGGAAGCTGCTTGCCTTATAGGATCTTAGGGTTGTTTACGTGCAGTACTGAATTTAGATTTTGTTAACCTTCTCCATGACTTTTAACATGTCTTAAAATCCTATCATGAATTTATTGTCTCTCTCCTTCTTGTTTCTTTGGGCTCATTTCTTTTCTAACTCTTCCATGTGAACCCCTAATTTGTGTTCATTCTTTCTATACCATCCCACCAAGTTCTATTTCAGCTATATAAACAAAGTCTAATAGGTTATTTTTAGAATTTTTCTTTTGTTCTTTGTATTTTTATAATTTCCCTTATGGTTCCAGTTTTAACCTAGATTATTTAGGTTCCAGATACTTGGGCTAATTTTGT
This sequence comes from Glaucomys volans, assembly GCA_020662805.1. NCBI lineage: Eukaryota > Metazoa > Chordata > Mammalia > Rodentia > Sciuridae > Glaucomys > Glaucomys volans. Next base: position 57,722 of record JAJEJO010002228.1, on the reverse strand, counting down.
GATCTTTCCTCTGACATAGATTTCTCATTCTATTGCAGTTATATTAGGGAACATCCTCTGCATTAAATATCATTCTTCAGAATATATTGGTAGCCTAGTAGATTGTGGTGAACAATCCATTCTTCAAAATAACTACCTTTCCTGTTCCTTTGGTCTAGAATTCCACACGTATCTTCATAGTTTCTCAGTTGGCTGCATTATTCAGATCTGTCTTATCTTTACCCACCTTTGGTCTACTTAACCCATCCGACTGAAAGAACTGTTTTAAAATTGCTATCCAACAGCAAATCCCATCAGCAAGTACAGCTATAATGCACTAATGAAAAAAGTGAGAAAAAATAAATAAAATTACCGTCCACAATTGTTGACTTATTTCTTCCCAGAGTTCAGTCGACTGTCATTTGATAAATATTTTTTTTAATTTTTTATTTGTATTTGTTCTAATTAGTCATTTGATATAATTTTGGAAGCAACATCATCAGGAGCCCTCATGTGCCATTAATGATGGCACATTATCCCAGTGTTACACTTATAGATGTGTCACATTCCTCTTTGTCCCTTTGTGGTTTTTATCTTTGACTTGATTTCATCAGAGCTATCTTCTGGTTCACGTTGCCTAGTACATGGAAATTCTTATTAGTCTCACTGAATTCCGAATCACTATTCTCTTCCTGACAAAATACCACTGGAGTTCAGTTCTGCATCAAATCCACACATTTGACTTATGATTGTATTGTAAGTATAGTTATCTTAGGATTTTCTTCTGCCATCTTATTTTTACCTTTTTTTTCACTCACTATACTTACTTTGGGTTTTTTCTTCTCCTTTCCTGCTCTCCACTGCATTGATCAAACTCTTTGCCTTGTTGAAACATTTGCATTCTGCTTTTATTTTCTGAGAGTTGCTCCTGACTTACGAAGATCCATAATTACATTTCCTACCCCACCATTTCTTAAACTCATCAATAACTGCACCTTGTACTGAAAGAAGCAGAGCCTTGTCCCACTTCACCTGCCTCTGTCCCCAATGTCCTTCCCTGGCCCCCCACCTCCAGGTTCATTATGGCTCAGATTTGGTTCCTGATTGTTATGCACATCACTGAGGGGGACAGCGCATCAGTTTCTCTTCTGGAGGTGGGTAACTTCAAAGATGCTTCTCTGGGCCCTTCCTTCTTTACTCAATAAACTTGGACATGTGTGTAATAGAACACAAGCTTTCTCCTTGTAGAGTGCAGCACAGCTGTTGACTCACAGGCAATTAACAAAAACAAACTTGACCACATGAATGAACATCCAGCCCATCATCACAAACAACACCAGCCTTGGAGATCTTGTGGGTGAGAAGGGAATGTTTCACCCTGCCCAGGAGATGAGTGATCCCACTTTGTTGCTTGATGAGAGCCAAGGATGCTGATGGCCCCAGGTTCCAACCTCCCTCTCCTGAACAGCTAGCACCTATGTTCACAGAGGGTCCAAGGAGAAGCTGCAGGGCCAGCGAGCAGGCATAAGCCAAGGCCTGCCCTTGGAATCATTGCACACGTGTGTGCGACCGTGCAGAGAGGCCTTGGTGGTAGCCAGATGTGTGCTTTTACCCATGCACATATAAGTACATGTAAGTACACACACTCACAATGCACAATAAATACACACACTCACACATGCACACACCCTCTAAACAATATTTAGTTCCTGGTTCATTTCCCAACACAAGCCAGTGACTGCTTGCACTGCCATTCAACAACACACAAGAGCTCTTCTTCTCAGGGAGAACCAACATTAAAGTCCTTCCAATGGACCCTTTGCTAAGATTCCCACTCAGATCTTTGCAGTAACCAACCTGTTTAGCCCAGTTCTTTCCTTCCGCAGACCCTTGAAAATCTTTTTCAATTGTCGCACAACTGAATGTCTCCTAGCATCACATGACTTTGGCTAGAAGTGGGATGATACTAAATGAATGCCTGGGATCTGTGAGCTCAAACTTCTCTGCACATCTGCACAAGCTCCGCCCTCCACTCCTATCTTCCCGTTTCTTCCAGGATGCGGCAGGTGCATCTCACCTCCTTCCCCACTCGGCCTCTCTACAGGAGCCTGCCGCCCAGTGCACCAGCTGAAGAAGGCACCTCATGGCTGCTCCTTCGCCGTCATGATGATGTCGCACCCACCTCAGAGAGCCCTCACTGGACACCAGGGGAAGAAAGAGGAGGCGGCTCCCCATCTTAACTCTGGGGTGCTCCATCATCGGGACCCCCACCAACACCCCAGCTCCTGCTCCACTACTTCTGTCTGGAATCTTGCAGAGTGCTTTACCAAAACGAGTCATTCAGCCCTTCATTTGCAACTTACTCTCCCACCAGCCCTCCTGGTCCAAGTCCATGGCCTTCTCCAATAAAGATAAATACCAGCCATTGCAGACAGGAGGCCATGGAAGGTTCCAGCATGGTTCCAGCACAGCCACGCCCTGAATCTTGGTTTAGAGCTGGTGGGAAGATCTCCTCTTTGCAACTTCCCTTCCCTGGAAAAGACTATGGATATTTTGAGATAGTCATTTTATTCAACAAATATTTTGTGGATTGTCACCAAGGTGGAAAGGCACTCTATGAATGACCTATATATTGTTTCCTTACTAACATCCTACCCTTACAGTGCCATTTTTTTATATTTCAAGACTGCAGTGGTTATTAGGCTGTTCACAAACACCCCAGCTCACTTTCTCCCAGGTACGTGGCGGGATTGCCCTTCCCTGTCCTCGTGAAGTTCAGTCCTGTGACTTGGCTTGGCCAATGAAAGTTCTGAGAAAATGATGAATGTTACTTCCAGCAATTTATAATTGCCAATGTAAGACATGGAACACTATGAAGATTGTGATATGCCACAAGAGAGCCCAGAGCAACCTGAGTTTCCAAGTAACTACAAAGAACACTATCTCTGATCCTACAGTACACATAACTCAAATGAGAAAGAAATCTTTGATGTTCTTCATCACTGAGATTGAGGGAATGTTTGTTACCACAGCATAACCTTGCCAATCCTGACCAAGCTTAGGGGAGAAGTATAAAGACTTTTTTAGAATCTGTAAACTCAGGACAGATGCCTTGTGTAACTCAAAGGCAGCACTTTGAACCTAAATTAATTATTTCCTGAATCTGTCAATGTAACTCCTGAATGGGGGCATTCTTACTGGGATATAATGGCTGCATGCCTTTAGAAAAAATATCTTTGCTTACTCTATGTATACTTTTTGAAGATCTTTCTTTGCAGTGCCATATGAACAGCATGATTTGCCACAAGGGTGCAGTTCTTAACCAGCGACGGGGGCAGGAGGAATCTTGCCCTCCAGGGGACATCTGGAAATTTCTGGAGGTGGGTTTGGTTGTCTTCACAGAGGTAGGGTGCTGCTGGTACCTAGTACCTGGAGCTCAGGGATGCTGGTCAACCTCCTCCAAAGCAGAGGTGGCCCCATGAACAATGAATTATCCTGCTCAACATGTCAACTGTGTCACTATAGAGAAATGTGACCTGGAGGGAAGACAAGGGACATGCAGTCATTGTCCTCAGGTGTATCCTTCTCATTTGATACTGACCAAATGCACTCTTTACTGAGAACAGAAAGGAGGAAATATTCAAATGACATAAAGTTCTAGTAGTTGGAGCAGAACTTCGGGCTCCTTCCAGGTGGGTCGTGCTTCTAACTTCCTTTCCCAGGACACAGTATGAGAGGGAGGAAGGAGCAGTCCACTCTGCAGTGGAAAACCCTGGCAAACGGGACTGGACCTGTGGTCAATGTCAATGTCCACAGTGATATCATGCTGCTGGAGATTGCCCTTGATCTGCTGAACAAGCATGGAAGGTCACCTCCCCAAAGCTCATAATCCCGGTCTGACCAAGAAAAAAAATGAAAAATTCCAGTTGAGGGATAATCCACAAAATACCTGGCCAGCACTCCTTAAACTGTTGAAGTCATCCAAAATAAGGAAAGTCTGAGAAACTGTTACAGCCAAAGCGAACCTAAGGAACATGCTGTGGAATTCCAGAACAGGAAAAGGGTGCTAGGTGAAACCAAGGAAATCTGAATGAAGGATGGACTGGTTAATAACTCGTCAGTATTGATTCATTCATTGCAACGAATGTATCACCCTGATGCAGGACGTTAATATCAAGGGAAACCAGGTATGGGGTACATAAAAACTCTTATTTTTGCAACTTCTTTGGTGAATCTATAAATATTATAAGGTGAAATGTTTAAATTTTTTTGAAGATGGTAGGGGGGGATGTAGGAAAATTACAAAGAATTTTCTAGCAGTTGCAAAGGCCAGGAGTGGAAGTGCTCATAAAGTGATGTGACTTACATCATGAACTGGACAGAAGACCATTCATCAAGTTTGATTGACAGCAGTTCTATCTGAAGACAAGTGGCTAAAGCTGTCATTGCCTAAACCGTGATTTTTAAAACTCATATGATGAGACAGGACTCAAATAAACATGGGCTGCAATAAGACTGCAACCTCCTCCAACACTTGGATATGCCTGGACAAGGCTCAGCGCTGTCTGATACAGCCTGAGCAGTGGTTTCCAATCCTGTTGTCTCAGCCTATGACCTACAAATGCTGGTCGAGAGCTGTTTACATTTTTTCAACTATTTTTAACACTGTAATAAAAAGCAACACAATGCCACGACTGTTCTCCATAACCCATCACACGGGGGATCAACGACACATGACCGCACACATGGTTCTGAGAACAAAGCCGCCGCCGTCCCTGAATACCCTCCCAACATCTCGTAAAGTGGCCTCCGTCCGGAGGCCAGGAGCTTCGTGCCCCTCTTTTACAACACTACCTCCGTGTGTGCTCTTGCACACAGCTGTGCAAGTGGAGACACGTACAATGACAGGCAGATGGTTCTCCCTCGTGCTGCTTCATCACAGGCAAAACTGGAGGGAAAAAAGAGTTTGGGGGCTGAGCAAACCCCTGGCTGATGCAGAGCCCTTGCAATGCTGCCCACGTGTGATGAGGACTCAGTGAATGCTGTTGGCTGAGTTTGTTTATCCGCCCTCCCAGTGCACTATTTCCAGCCTGTCCTGCTCACCAACCTTCACCAACCTTGCAAGAAGACTCAATCCAGAAGCCTTCAATGCCACTCTCACTGCCTACTCTTCCCTCCTCTGCCTGGACACACCCCTTTCTCTCCAAGATTCTGTCTGCCTCCATCCGTAATCCTGTCCCATCCAACACTCCAGCCAGGTGAGAGTTCACTCTCCATGCAAGTCCCCCAGGCTGGAATCACACATCTCTTCCCTCCTCAAAAATCCATGAGCAATCACTGTTTGTTTGTTTGTTTTAACTAATGTATTTTTACTGGAGCAAAATTTACATAAAATAAAATTTGCCATTCAAATGTATCATTTCACACTACCAGTTCGGGAATCTTCATCACTCCAAGAGGAAACCCTGTGCCCATGAGGCGGCCACTCCCATTCCCACCTGCCCTACTCCTGGAGCCATTGTTCTCTATCTCTATGGATTTGCTCTTTGCTCTTCTTAACTTGAATCCTTCTTTTGTGTCTGGCTTCTTTTGCCTAACATGTTTTCAAGGTCCACCCACACTGCAGTGCATCTCAGTCCTTCATTCCTTTTTATGGCTACATAACATTCTATTGTATGGGTGCACCATATTTTTTTCCATTTGTCTATTGATGGACATTCAGAAAGTTTAGATCTTGCAGCTAATGTAAATAATGCTGCTATGAACATTACCATGTGTTTTTGTTTAAGCACATGTTTTCAATTCTTCAGGGTATATACCAAGGAGAGGAATTGCTAGGTTATATACTAATTCCATGTTTAACTTTTCAAAGAATCCAAACTGTTTCCCACAGTGGCTACACTATTTTATTTTCCTACCAGCAGTACATGAGGGTTTTAATGTTTCTCAATTCAGTCAACATGCAATTTTCCATTTTTTTCATTATTATTATTGTTTTGCTATTGTTAAAGCTATCCTAATGGGTATGAAGTGGTTTCTCTTTGTGGTTTTAATTTACATTTCTTTGATGACTAGAGATGTTGAACATTTTTAAGTGTGTGTGCTGGCCATTTGTGTCTCTTTTTCAGAAAAATGTTGGCTATTCATTTGTTTGTTTAATCAGTCTTGCCCCCAGTATCAACTCAACAACAGAGGACGGCCTTCAGGGTGAAGGGCAGTCCCAAGTTCACAGCTGACACTCTAGAGGGGAATCCCTCCTGTTTTAAAATGGGCTGAATCAAGGAGTGACCTTGAAACTTGAGTAAAGAGAGGCCCAAAGGTTCTGCCAATGATACAAACCATAGGACTCAGGGTGGGAAGGACCCACAGGTGGGAGGGTGGGGCTTCAGCTGGGACTGGAGTGAGCAGAATCTGATTCTGCGTCCTTGCCACTCCTTTCTGTTTCCATCAGTTCGTTTGTTCATTGATATAATAAATAGATCCTGAGCAATTACACTGTGCCAGGAGCCTGGGTGGGCTCCTGGGGGCGTTGAGATGGCGTGGTCAGCCCCAGAGACCTCACAGCTGCCTTAGGTCAGCTCCCCACCCTGATGGTCCTGCCTGGTGCCCCACCATCGCTGCTCAGAGCCAAATGATGTTTCTCTCTCTCTCTTGGGGGAACTGTTTGTCATCCCAAACTGATGGGCCTCAGATATGTGGAAACGAGAACAAGATGAGGGTCTCGGAGGACTCTTTACTACGAGGCTCAGAGCAACATCAGATTTAGACCCACTGAGGTTCATTCTCTTGTGCTCTTCCTGCCTGTGCTTACCATCTGCTCCCCACCATCTTCCAAACCCTGTCCCCAGGAGTTGGAGCAGAAACAGTTGCCCTGGCTTCTTTCTTTGATTATTTAATTAAATAGCCATAGGGATTTTTAAAAAAAGGTTGAAATTTGCATTTCCTAAGAGTTACTACAGTGCTCAATGGTGACCTTCAGCTTGTGACCGTCACTAAAGCTATCAGACATACTTTCACACATCCGAGTAGGAAGCATGATCTCAAAAACCTGTGAGGTGGGCCGGGGCTGGAGCTCAGTGGCAGAGCACTTGCCTAGCACATGTGAGGTGCTGGGTTTGATCCTTAGCACCAAAAACAAAATAAATAAAATAAAATAAAGGCATTCTGCCCATTAACAACTACAAAAAAAATTTTTTTAAAGCCTGTGAGGTGTACAGGACCACTCCCAGCTTACAGATGAGTAAACTGAGGCCCAAGGAAATGAGGTGACCTGGCCAAGTTCATCCATTCACAAGTGACAAAGCCAAGCCTTCGTCTTGGCTATTTTACTAGTAATGCTTCTGATACGCCTCCTTACCCACAGAGGGTTACAGACCTGTCGCACAGAACAGATTCTATGTTATTAAGAGACAGGGCTGCGGGGACCTGTGTCCTAACAGGTTAGCAATAGTTAAAGTTGGACGGCAGAGCTGCCTGCCTTAGTTTCCAGTTCTCTTCACATTTTTCATATTTAATTTTTGGATGCCAATTTCTTGGCGAGTGATCCAAGCAAAATCTCCGACTCAAGCTGTACCCTTGATGAAATGTCTGTTTTTCCCAAAATAGTCAACGGGCAAACTGCTGCACGTCGTGCTCCATGACCAGGGACGCAGCTGGCAGAGAGCACGGTACCAAGTTCCTCTATTTGGTGAGATGGTTCGTGCTTGATCCCCACGGGCTGCTCTTAATAACTCAGTCACGCACTCCTCGGGAGCGTATTGCTTCCACCACGCCAGCTCCAGCCACGCGGGTGTGCTTGCAATATGACTGACACCGGCCAGAACTTCAGAAAAGGAACTCATTCTTCAAATTAAACGTGTACCATTCATCTGTGAACCTCGTGCTTGAGTCGCTATTTAAAATTCTCTCTCCTTCTCTCTCTTCCTCTCCCCCAAACCCTTTCATTTCCTCACTCCTTTTTCTTTTTTTTTCCTTTTCTTCCCTCCCTTCTTTCTTGCTCTCTTTCTCTCTCTCCCTCTCTCTCCCTGACACACACACACACACACACACACACACACACACACACAATGCCTGCTGGATAATTTCCAAGTGTCTAACATACTCCACTGGAGCAAGCTGCCCTGGACCACACACGCAAGAAGGAATGGCCTAAATAAGTCAGATGCATAAGCTACAGCCACTCGGGTGCAAAGAATGTTTAAACTTTAGGGAAAAAACAATAAATGAAAGCAGTCTTTCTTCTCAAGTGATTCCTTATTGAGGCTTCTGCTCTGAATTAAAAGGAGGTTGGGTCGGGTGGTGTACATATCTGGGGCCCACCCCAAACTCTCTCTTCTCCAGGACAAGGCAAGTGGCTCCATGGGGAGGGACAGCCCTGGGAAACAGCCTGTGACAATGTGAGGGCCAGAGCTTGGGCTGCACTGTCGCCTCTGGTTTTCCAGGGCAGACTCTGAGTCCTTTGAGACAAACTTCTAAAGAGTAAGATCATTCCTGCAAGTTTCCCAAACTGCCCTGACCTGCTGGCCTTACCTGCCAATAACAGACACCGGACACAGCAAAGGGTTTGCCCTGGAAAGCACAAGGAGACAGGTCACCCCCACTCTCCCACTGCAAAACCCACACTCATCACTGGACTCCACAGGTCCACATGCCCAGGTGTCTATCTAGCTCGCCAGGTCTCCTTCCTGCCCCCAGCGCTCCAGCCGCCCTTGATTCTGGGTATCCACTGCTCCAGCCGCTCCTGCAAAGGGTCCTTCTCCCGCCTGGGCCCTCTGCCTGTGACTCTTCCTCAGGATCAGCACACGGCTGCTTCCTTCTCTGTTCGGGTCTCAGTCTCAGCTTGAACATCACCTACTCTAAGGGTTTCCCAATTTCTGGGGTAGGCTAGACTGTGTGTCTCTCTGGGTATAATGATGCACCCAGAGCCAGGTGACTTTGCAGCATCTCTCACTTTGCAGGGCAACATCTAAGGACATTGTCACATAACTTGCTTTGGCCAGAGACACAAGGGTGTCAGAGCAGGAGGCAGGGCCTGAGCTGAAGTTCCAAGAGCTGCTACGAGTTTCCACCCGCTCTCCTGCACTGCCGAGGGCCAGCACGAGAAGCACGTGTTCTGATCATTACCCAGCGCCATTCATCCAGGGCAGATGAGGAGCCTGCAGATTAATGAGGAACCCCCAAATAAGTCTTTGTTGTCACAAGCCACTGAGATTCTAATGTTGCCTGCTACATAGAAAATAAGCTAATACACTATGCAATCTAAAATAGCCCATTCCAATTCCAGTGTATCACTTTTCCTATTATAGCACGTACATTCCTAACGTGTAGTTTCTGATTTATTTTTCCATGTCCTTCCACTGTAATGCAAGTCCCATGAGGGCACTACATCCCCACCCCTGAAACAGAGACTGGCTCATAGTAGGTACTCAATAAATATTTGTTAAATGAATGAAGGAGATTCCCATTCTTGTCCTTGGGAGGACATATTTTTCATATTTTTCAGTCTGAAGACCTAAACCCTCTGAGTTCTAAAGCAAAAGCATTATCCTTTTATTGTTTAGTTTTAAAAAATCAGCAAACAAAAAAAAATCAACAAAGTAATATAATATCAATATTTGAGGCAAACTTCATCAGAACTCTGAAGTTCCAAGGAACTGGCGTGACTAATTCTGCACTGGTCCCCTAATGGAAAAAGATTAACTGGTCTTACTGTGATAGGTAAGATTACCAAGATGATGGTGATGGGGGCAGAGGAGATGGTAGTGATGATGGGGGTGGTGGTGATGGTGAAGATGGAGAAGGTGGTGCTGGTGGTGATGGTGATGATGGAGAAGGTGGTGCTGGTGGTGATGGTGAAGATG